>VXBU01015488.1:631130-668935 GCA_013400315.1 Bombycilla garrulus
TCACAAGGATATCTAGTGCAACCCTTAAGTGAAATACCCATACAAGGATCAAAAACACAACCCCAGCATTATTAGCATTGTGTTCTGACCAACTGAGCTGATTTCAGGGTGGTCATTAACTTGCAATAAATTTTTTGTATGTCTCAATATATCACCACTAACCATTCCTGGATTCCCATCCCCACAGGACAAGTCACACAGCAGCCTACTGCTTGTCTTGCCCAGGACAGAAGCAAATCTAGGATGAGTATCCAGAGAACTAGACACAAGTATTATTCATATTATGCATCATAACTTTCTAATGCTCTTTATTGATCCATTCACCTTTGTAGGAAGTCACCTCTTTAAAAGGGCTTTGCCTTCCTATTCCCATCTTTTCAGGCCAACAATTCACAATGAACTCTGCCATACAAGGAAAGCAGGGGAGGTGAAATCCACAGCTGAAGAGGAGTCCATACTGTATGAATAGAGACCATGCATTACAAAACATGAGGCACCTTATTACACTTTTCCAGTCAAAAGACAGGTGCAAACTTTAAATACCTCTTTAAAGACTTCAGCAAAAAAGGTGTCTAGCAAAATATGTCCCCCAAAGACTTGTTGTCCCCATTTTGTCCAGCTGCTAGAAGAGGAACTCAAGTCTATAAAATTCCTAGTAAAATGGTGGAAGAAGCATTGTCCTGTAAGAAAAGATCCAGAGGAAAAAATAAATAATAATAATAGTTTATCATCTGTGTTTAGGTGATCACAAGGAAGTGGCCATTCTTCAAACTGACTAATAAAACAGCTGTCTCCAGAATCAAACAGCTTCTGAGTACCAGAGCTGTGCCTGCACAACTTCCTTCTTATTTGGTGGAGGAGTAGGACCAAAGAGGCTGAATACTTGCAGAGTATTGCAGAGGAGCAAAATTCTCCCATCCTAAATTGTTCCACCAATCATTTAAAGACCAGCTGATTGGAAAGTTTTTGCTTAATCGTCATTGAAAGATGCCTGATGAGATATACCTGAAACTAATCACTGATGTGTAAAGTTAGAACATTCTTCAAAAATGAAAGACAAAATCTCAAAGATAGTAGAAATTTGAAAATTAAGATTATGGCAATTAGTTACTATCCACATACAACTAATTCTGGAAAAAGTAATGAGTTCTGCTGCTACGAGAAACACATTCAAAATTGCAGGGATAGTTAAATATTCCAGTATATTTATCATGAGTTTCATTTAGATCAATTAGCTCAGACATTTTGATGGATGAATGAAGGAATCAAGCTTTAAAATTAGACTTAAATTTCTTAGATGTGCCTACATTAAGAAAATAGCTGAGACTGAATTCATGCTTTAAGAACAAAACAGATGCAGAGGACAACCCAACCACACTGGCAGATTTGTATACTATGGGCAAGAATGCTCTAATTTACTATGTTTTACTATGGATATGTTGTTTGGTGGGATTGTTTATATCTTAGATCAGTAACAAAGTGAACAAACAATTTAATGAAGGATGCAGGCATGTATCGGCTGGTACTAGGTGGTGCTTCTGGTTTTGTAATCTGAAGTAAAAAACAGCTTCAAAATCAGCTCTAACAACACTAGTAGCAGTAATGAGAGGCTGCTAAATTGGCTAAAATTAGTACAAAGTTTTCAAGTAAAACTATGGATTTCCTTGAATTTTATTGGAGCCATTTAACATAAGTTACTTAAATTAGACTAATTCACTTTATATCCATCCATTTTGGAGGTAATGGACACTTTTCTGGCCATAGACATACACACACACACACACACACAAAGAAATAAATCCAAACCAATAAATCAATTAAAAAAAAAAAGTAAATAAAGCCTGCAACTGAATAAAAATATATTATGAATCCTGATAAAGAGTGTGAAGCAAAGAAAAGTAAAAGATGTGCTTCTGGCTTCTATATAGCACATTCTGTATCTGAGAATGTACATGTATTTCTAGAAACCACAGAAAGGAAATTAAATTGGGTGTCAGAGAAATTTAAATAAGGGGATATGATCACCACTTGTCTTTGCATTATGCAAATCTGTCTAAATTTCAGTAAAACTCAAGCAAATAATCAGCCCAGTCCCACACCTGGGCACACTCATATCTGGCTGTCCCTGCCCAGCCCCCTTGTACTTCCATCCCCCCTGCCCATGGGCCAGGATCACATTTCGGATCCCTGGGGCTATGGGTTCCTGTCCCAGCACTGACTGTCCCTTCTATCTCCTGAATGAAGTACTTTCTGTCAGTTGGGGAAGGTAAGAAGCCCTACTCAACACAGAATCATTAATAGCTCAATTTCATACACTGCAAGAAATGACATATAAGAGGAATTCAAAGCTGGGATGAAGAGGAAAAAGTTTTGATGCTGTACAGCTTTTGCTAGTGGAATCGACATTGCCATTGGAAATTTCCTTTCAGGTGTGGGATGTAGAATGTAGAATTTATTTAGCGTCTCTCTTGGATTGTCAAAGTCGAGACAATTTGGCCAGGAGGCTTTTTTTGAACATCAGTTGTTCATGTTATTACCATAAGCTAAAGAAAATAAAAAAGGAAGAAGAAAAGAAAAAAATTAGGAGTGTTAGTAACTGTTTGGTGGGGGGATTTTAAGAACTGAGATCATGTCACGAAGAATTAGAATATTAGTTTATCACTTTGGGATACTTTTAAATGTAAAAAAAAAGTGCCATATCTTCAAAAGAAAAGTGAAGTGTTTTTAATCTATGACTGAAAGTACTGAACGATATAATTATTTGCCTCCCTTAGCAATTTTGTTCTACAAAAGAAACAGTTTCACAGTTTCTACTTTAGCTCTCACTTCTTTTATTGTGTGCTTCTCTTACTGTTTCATCTCTCCTCCATATTACTCCACAGTACTATTTATCCCTCCCCCAGATATAAGAAAGTGACAAATTCTGATACAATCTTTTTTATTCTGTGTTGTAATTTTCTTCCATTTTGTTACCTTATTTTCCCTTCATTTCCTTAACTCTTTCCCATTAGGCTTGTGCATATTTTCCAGCTCCCTTCCTTGATTCTGTATTTATTTCTCCATTTTCTCTCAATTCTTTCTTTTTGCCTTCCTAGGATCTGAGTTCTGACCACTTTTCTGCATATTTTTTCACTTGCTTCTTGATTTGTTATTTTTCTGCTCATGCCCTTCATCTTCCCCAACACAAGAAATGGGGCAAGGAAGGTAAGAGTTCAGCCTGGCTGAGTATGGACCTGCTAGTCAAATTCAAGGGCAAGATGCAAATGCACAGGCAGTGGGAGCAAGGAACAGTAGAAGAGTAGAAGAGTAGAGGGACACAGTCTGGTTGTGTAGCGTGGGGTGAGGAGGGCCAAGGTGTAGCTGACACTGAATTTGGCAAAGGATTCCAAAAAATAGCAAGGACAGATATGCCAGCCAGAAGGTCAAAGAAAGCACCCATTGCCCCTTTTCCCCGCCCCCTCCCAATAAAAAAAGGGTGGCAAACTGCAAAAATATGGATGAGCAACTGGATGATGTACTCAACAATATTTTTGCCTCAGTTTTCAATGGGAACATATTTTCCACACCTCTCAAGTGAGTGGAATGAAAGAAGGGAATCGAAGGAGTGAAGTGCTTCCCACTGTGAGTGAAGAACAGGTTTGTGATCACGTGAAGAATCTGATTGTACAAAAGTCCATGGGACCTGGTGGGATGCATGCCAGAATCCTGACAGGTGTCATTGCCAAGCTATTCTCCATCATATTTGATGTCATAGCAATCAGGAGAAGTCCCAGATTACTAGAAAAAAAGGAAACCTAGTACTCATCTTTAAAAAGGGTATAAAGGACGACCCTGGGAACTACTGACCAATCAGCCTCCCCTCTATGCCCAAAAAAATCATGGAATAGAACCCCCTAGAAGCTGTGCTAAGGCCCATGGAGGACAGGGAGGTGATTTAGGACAGCCATCATGGCTTCACCAAGGTATAAGGCTTGCCTGATCAACCTGGTGGCCTTCTATGATGGAGTGACTACATCAGTGGACAGGGCTGCAGCTGTCTCCTACTTGGATTTCTGAAAGGCCTTGAACACAGTCCCATAGAATATCCTTCTCTCTAAATAGGAAATAGAAGGATTTGATAATGGAATGTTTGGATGAGGAATCCAGAGAGGAGAGGTGAATTGCTCAGAGTCCTGACAGGAGCCTCAGGGGTGTGTTTTGGTACTAGTGCTATTCAGTGTCTGCATCAATGACAGAGAAAACAGGATTAGGCACATCCTCAGCAAATCTGTAGATAATACCAAATTGAGAGGTGCAGTTGACACACCTGAGGGGGAGGATACCATCCAGAGGGGCCAGGAAAAGCTTGAGAAGAGGGCCCGTGGAAACCTCATGAAATTTAACAATGCCAAGTGAAAGGTGCTACGCTTGAGTTGGGGCAACCTCCCACCTGAGGTACTGCATCCAGCTTCAGAGTCCCCAGCACAGGAGGGACATGGACCTGTTGGAGCATGAGAAGAGGGAGATGAAGATGATTAGAGGGACAAAACACCTCTCCTATGGGGAAAAGCTGAGAGGTTGGATGGCATTTTGAGAAACCTGGTCTAATAGAAGGTGCCCTGACTTGCATATGTGTGTGTAGTGGGGTGTTGGAACTTGGTGGTCATTAAGATCCCTTCCTACCCAAACCATTCTATGATTCTCCATCTGTAAAAACACTAGGCATGATGAAAAAAGGGTGAAATACAGAAAGGATTCATAACCTCTATAAGACGTGTCTCACTTTCCATTCTTCTCGTACCAGACAGCAGTAGCTATCGAGGGATTGGTTTTTTTCTAAGTAGCTTTCCTTATCCATTTCCTGCCCTTGGACCAAAGAGAAGGACTCTCTCCTTTTGCTAGAAAGATAGATCTGATTTTGTTGCCCCAAGAAGCAAAGCAAGAATACATGCTTGAAAACCATCTCAAAAGTTGATATTCCTCCTGTTTGCAATAGCATCCATAGTCCCAGAAATTCCTTCAGGAGTAGGGGTGACATTTTCAAAAGGACCTACTGTTGAATCCTTGCTTCTACTTCTGAGAAAGTGAGTTACATTATATATATGCAAGATTTTTTTAGCTGAGTGAAATTGTCTAATCCTTTTGGGAAAAAAAATAAAAAAAAGAAAATAGGAAAAGGGGGCCAAACACACCTTTCTGAAACACTTTAGTTTCAGGCATAACTACAAAATTAAAGATAATTTTTTTCCTGGTGGAGGAATTCTACTACTTAATATCAGTAATCAATCACTCACAAGACCTTTGTGTGAGCGCACTCAGCCCCAACACCCAAATCCATCCCTGAAAGGAGTGCCTACTCTGAGCAGAGGAGTTTTTTTCTCAAGCTACCGTGCACTGATCAGATTCATTTTTATGGACTTCCTAAATGTCCATTCTGTCAGAGAGACCCCTCCCCTCTTCAGAGCAGAGGAGGGTAGACACCTGTGTTTCAATTGCTGGTCTGACCTGCAGATTAATTAAAACCCTTCTCCCTCCTGAGAGCACTACACCATGAGAATACAAAAATATTCTCATTTACCTTCCACTTCATCACTGATATCAATGACAGCAGCTTTGCTGACTTGGGGCTTGAATAAGCTGCAATGTAATTATATTACTGCACTTCATAGTGTTATACTTTTATATTCTATACCATAATTATGCAGCACAGAATTAATTGCATGCAAATGTGTTAGCACGTCATTAATAAGATTTATCACACATTCCTCCAAGTAAATTACAAGAAATGATCATAACATGATAATGATGTGGTGACATAATTTTTTTGGAAACTGTGAATGGGAGGGTTGGACTTTTCTACAATCATTATTATGCTGCCTAATGCTATACCCCAAGGGGGTGTTGGGGAGAGCACATGCGCTGCCACTTGCTTATTTAAGACCTACAGACACTGCTGAAACAAATGTGTTCTCAAGTGCTAGCTTGGAGCATAATTTTCTCTGTACCAGGCCTTAAGCACCCCATGTCTGTCAATATCACTCTGCAAGCCTGTATAAGAAATTGTACAACCTAGGCTTTATCTTGAGCAGTCTGCAGTCTCAGAAACATCTGAAAAAGTTTACACTGGTCTCTAATATTAAGGAATTAAATTTAAAGTATTTAATCTTCCAATAGTGCTTTAATTTGTACTACAGATTTTCTTGTGTGTCTTAATGTTCTTCCTCTAATGCAGCTGTCAGACATGGAGTTTTTTTCAAGGCAGACATCAATTTTCCACATGCATCTGAAAGCCATTAAGTAGCATGATTGTGCTACTTAAGCTAGAGTAATTCTAAGAAAAATGTACTGTAAACCAAACAGGGAGAATGCCAAAATGGGATGCCTAACACATGCTCTGTGGGAATCTTCTTCACACACCAGTACCTTGCACATCCAGTGAACCATACACACTGTAATGTAATAAATTAATTTCTCAAATAACATAAAGCAATATTTACTGAAGTAACAACTACCAAAATTCTTAAGAAAATCCTTAATGTCAGTTCAGAGGAGGTTGACACTTGTGACAACTCATTAAAAATATTAGCTGCAAAGTCCATGGCAGCAAAATCAGATAATTTGTGAATTAAGGTAAGGACAGAACACACAGGTTTAACCCTGTAGACTTACGTGATTAAATAGGTTCCCTTTATAATTAAATTTCACACTGTTTCTGAAAGGAGGAAAAAACCAAATAGCCTTCACTGTCGTTAATATATTTGTCACACAATTTTGGCAGCTTTGATCATCTTTGTCATTTCAGGCAGACCGTAGGTTTTATATTGATTCGGGCATTAATCAGAACACATTTTTTATTTCGGAATTAGCATACCAGAAGTGTTTTGTGAGTTATCATGCTAACATGTTCTATCAAAGACTAAATTAACATTTTACAGCTGCTAACCAGAGGCAATGCTTCATATACAATTCAGATGATGTTGCCAAACTTTTCACATTACCAGCTGTTTAAATTTGAGGATGCTTAATAGCTGTGGACCTAAAGAAAGATCTTTTGAAAATAACCTAACAAAGCCCCCCACAGTCCAGTACCAATATTCCCAGAGCTAATGAAGCCCCATACTGTTCCTGATCTCTATTGTGCTTCCTGTAATGAGGCAAAGCACAATGTTCCAAACACCATTATGCAGCACCCCTTTCCATCTTCACCCTTCCTTTCATTTTTTCAAACATTTTTTAGTCTCAATGATATTCTGAAAAAGGATAGGAGAGCAGAAGAGAGGAGGGAACTGCTAACCTGCTACATCTGAACTGCTTTCATTTCCTGAGTGTAAAAGATAATGACATAGCGGTAAGACTGTATTGTGCTGTTTTCGACCATATTTACATGAAAACTTCTACCCTTCTTCTAAAACAACCACTCAATGTCAACAGTTACCATTATGCATTAGTGTTTTGCTGGCAAAATTCCTGTCCATCACCACAGAGGTTTCCTATGGCAAACATCCCAGTTTCATCCTACCTGTAAATGCACAGATCATGCAGCAGCTACTGCTTGCCAGGGAGTACTCATTGATCACCATTCAAGTGAATTTTCTTGACTTTTGTGAGATCTGTATAACAAAAGTCAGCATGACATCTGTGAAGTTGTGGCAGCAGAAGTTTGTGTCTTCTACAAAGATGTAGAATTTTTACCAGGGATCTGATAGAAAGACCTGAGGGCAGACAGAAGTGTTCACTTTTTGTCTGAGAATGATTCCTATCTACAATGAGTAACACAGCTTATGCACTCTGCTTAGACTTAGAATAAACATTACCTAAGTTTAAATTTAGATTTAAAATATCGTTTAAAAGAACACATTCCTAGAATTACCCTTACTTAACTAATCATGATTTAAAAATTATTAAATTTAGATAGCGCCAAAATCCAGGAAGTTGACTTGCTCCAAAGAATTACCCATCTCCTTTTTCACCTTTTGATACTCAAGGTTGTCGAAAAGACTTTTCATCAGGGTAAGGACATCACCAAATTTTGGCAATGTCAGATCAGAGGAACCAAATTCCTGAGTATTGATACTGTCTCAGCCAATGATGTAAAGAAATACCAACTACAGCAATAATGGCAAAGAACAAGACTAAGCTGTTCCTCAACTATTATTTCCATTCATGCTGGGATCTGTGGGAAGCCTGTACAAACCTGAGAAGAACTATGTTCCCATCAAGTTACTCTCCTCATTATTTAAGTGCCAGAATCCCCTTTAGCATGCCTCTGTAAATGTCAAATATTTAGCAGTAATTTAATGTTTAAGAAATTAGGACTTTGATGACACTGCCAATGTCTCTATCCACAAGGAAGGTCACAGCTCCTTAGCCAAACACCAATAATTCAAGGCAATGTGGGTTTCTGCTCTGACATAGTTGTCAAATAGCTCCTAGGAGTTTACAATCACATCTTAGCTGTGGGCACTCTTAATTAATGGTGGATACATTTTTTCCTACAGAGGAGCTAAAATTACTTTGTCTCCTCTGGCTACTTTCCCAACCTATCATCACAATCTCAGTTAATCTGAGTTGATCCTCAGACAGCTAATTTACATATCTGCTTTGCTCTTCTTTGTGAACCAAGGTATTACATCATCCATTATAAGAAGATAGAAGATTTATACACATTTTCTTTATCAATAGATTAAAAATAAAAAGATCACATATTTCCTAAGGGTGGGATTTATCTAATTTAACTTCTAGCCACCTGAAGCCAAATCTGGTTTCTCATCCCTCCACAAAAAAAAAAAAAATTTAAAAAAATAAAATAAAAACCCAAAAAAAAAAAAAAAACAACCAACAAACAAAAAGTATAATAAGCAAGTCCAAGTCCAGAAGACAAGTTATTAGACCAAGTTTAAACTTATCCTGCTTTCAAAGCCTGCTTCTCTCTCTCTTCACTGTGGGGATAGTGAAAGTGTCTAGCCAGATTTTTTTGATCCCAAAATTAGATCCCCCACTAACTTCCAAATGGCTCGTTTTCTGTTTGAAGAGAAGTGAAAATTTAACCAGTGACCAGCCCTATCCTCACTAGAATGACGTTTTGGGGAAAAAAATATCCACACCCATCTCCTGAAATCTGCCTAAAAGGAAGAAAGAAGACATGGAATAGAGCTTCATCCTAGTCCGATAAGATACCAGTAAGTCACTTAACAGTCCTTTGCAAGCAACAATGGTGAAAGCAGCTGTATTCTCTAAGCAAGTGAAAAAACATCTATTCCAAATCATCAGCTACTCCTTACACAAATACTGTCAACCACCTCAATCTCTCCAGTGGAGCCATCCTCAATTTTTACATTCCAGTGCTCCAAACCCTCAATTTTAGAAGCTATGTAAGAATTCACTTCATATTGAGGCAGGCTGTATTACCCTGAAGATGATGCAGCTTTTCATCATCTTCCAGTCAATTTTTTCCAAAGACCTTCTAATCTCATGGGTTTACAGAAAGAGAAAAAAAGAGTCAAACAAAATCCAAATGCTTTTTTAATTGTTCAAAGAGATATGGAACCAAGAATACTTTTCTCACAATGAAAAAAATGATGTATTTAAAAATATAGCTTTTATTCACAAATGTTTGATATTGAAAGCTGACTACTGTCAATGAGTATTCTCTTTAGGAAGACAGCATTTTTCACCTGTGTTGTTTTAACAGTTCAAGAGGAGACACTGCTACTTTAACAACATACTTAGCTTTTTAGAATCTGGGATCTGCAATAAAGATTTCACAGATTTAGGTGCTTTATGCTCACATAGAAAAGTTCTTCCCCTTCAAGGTTTCAGATGCCCTGGCTAAATAAATGTTTTCTTTTTCTGTCAGCATCAAAGGATCTTATACCAATGGCAAGTAAGGAAAAGAACTAAGAGAAATCTTTATTTTTAATACTTTGACTGGGACATTATTTCCTAGCATTTCAATAAGATTTCCTGGAAAGCTGGTGCCCAAAACTGCAAAAAACTGGAAAAAAATAAACAAACTCGCAACAACTAATTACTTAACATACTTTGCTGTTTCTTCTTAATTTTAGGGAATGTATTTAGCTTGCAGAGAGAATTTTGAAGATCTTAGTGCCCATTGCGCACTCTCTGCACAGTAGGTAACCCAGCCACCATTGAATCTGTTGGCTTACACGCTTTCCAGCACAGAGTACAGTATCACTCTTGATCTAGCACAATGTGATTGCCACTCATTTATGAAATGACTACACTGCATGGTAGTACTGGGTGCTACTGCAGACCTTCATATGTAAGATGCAGCACAGCACGTAGGGGATCAGTAACAGAGCATGCAGCCTTTGACTAATGAGCCACGAGCCAAGGCTGCTTACTCCATCATTAGGGTGAAAAAGTGTCAGAGTATTTCTATAATTTCTGCATCAGCTCATCACCCAAAGTGCAAGGCAGCTTGCTGAAGCAGTGAATCCCAGAGACCTGTTCCTTTCCAGCCTACTGAGCCATTTGTTATCAGTGTTGTGCTTTCAAAGACAAAACAATTTTCTCTGCCTGGAAAAGAAGTAAAATTGTGTTTTCAGAAGAAATCTGGGGTTTTTTTTATTAGACTCAAAAAGAATAAACCAAAATATTAATCAAGGTGTCACAGTAGTGAATCCAGTGTGAGCCGAGGCTATTTGAAAAGTCTTTCTTTAACCCAGGAATGCAAATATTCTGAGTAGACCCCGTAGAAAGAAAACATGCTCTCAGAAGCGCTCTCTGAAACACAGGTGCTCTGACCTGCCCATGGAAGGAGCTTCTTGATTGTAACTCAGATTTTCTCAAGCTCCCTGCAAGCCTGACCTTTTCTGGGTTTCATTGCCTTTGTAAAATTCCTATCCCCAAAGAGAGGAAAAGCTACCACCTTTGACTGATGCTAGCAACTCCTCTCCTAGGGAGTAAAGAAGAGAGAATCAGATGTAATTATTGGGAAGAACTTAGTTCATTTTTCACCCATCATGTGAGAGCTAAGCTGTTGCTACCACTAGAGGTTGTTAGCTGTTCACTGGCCAGGATAAACTAGTAACCAGCAGCTGCAGCTGCTTTGTACTACATTACACAGGAGAAACTGAGCTGCTGCTAGTAATAAATCAGAATAATTTCATTTTTATTTAATGTTTATCCTTTTTTCCATTAGTAGGTACTACTATTTTGATCCCTTTAAAACATTGTCTCTCACCGTAATGCTCATTTTGATAAGTTGTTGCAGACATATCAAACTTCAGTTTTGAGAACCTTCCATCTGTAGAGCACCACTGTATCTCCTCTAATAGTTAAGTGATAAACCCATTCAATTACCAGTATGTTACTTGCAATCTTTGTTTCACTTGTGAAATTTCCTTTGACAGCTCAGCTATGGAGAGAGAGGGGGTGTTATGTTTACAAAGGAACAAGCTGTAATTACAAGCTGCAGATATAAATATGCACCTCCAAACCACGGAGAAAGTGAGTTGCTTTAGCCATTAAAGTTATCCAGCAGCATAAACATTTCAATACTTGTAATGACAGCTTGTTCTCATTTCCTTGCTTACAGAAATGGTGTTGCTTCTGGCTGCTATCAATTAGCACATCCCAGCACTTTGCAGGAATGTTGGTTGTCAGCGACCCCACATTCATGTGTCAAGATAGAAGCCATGTGCGTCTGAATATGTCTTTGGCTTTCCTAAGCTTGATGACAGCTTGGGTTGCTAAAACACTCAGTCTGGCACTTCACTGAGCAACAGCTTGCAAGAGCAATAATAATAATAATAACAACATATCTTTATAATATGGTAATACGCTTGTAATAAATAGAATCTATTTCCAGCTGGAGAATAACAGGCTACACTGGAACAAGATGGGTTTCAGCTTGGTCTCTTTATCCAGTACCCAGCACCTACACTAAGACATCAAAAATAAGTCTCATATTTTATTTATAAAAAACCCAACTTTTTAAAGAATTGTTTGAAATGGAAGAAGAGATATATCAGATGAACATTTTTGCAGTCTAAATAAATTATAAAATGTGGGATAGGTAATTTTTGAGTCTTCTTTAAGCAATAGCTTAAGTGCCTGAGAGCTTAGAATGGAACAGTCGATCTTTACACCTTTCATGTAAAGTATTTTATCCAATGCCTTTGCTCTGAACAATTTCAGTAGTTAAGCTTATGCTTCCTGTGATACTGTTTCCTTCAAAAATTCATTTTAAGAGTGTTGGTGGAGGTAGGCTGCCTCCACCAAGTATTTTTTTCACCATCCTTATTTTGGGTGAGACAGTCAAATCTGGAAAAGTCATAGCAAGGGTAAGTCCACATGGCCTTCTTCTACAGCTGGCCTTCCTCAGTAGCTCAGATAATCTAGTGCATTGCTCTGGGTCGTTAGACGTGGCACAACCCTAAATGCTGAAAATTTGCAAAGAACTAGCAGCAAACATGAAAACAAATTTTCACTTTTTCAGGAATTACTCTTGGCTGCTTTAACTCATCCCCATTTCACTCATACGTGAATTTACAGAGTACTTAATTCCAGCAATCATGATCTTAAATTCAACTCCCAGAGCCTCCAGTCTGACACAACGTGACAATATCATACTTAAAGGTATTTGAGAAGATTTTGAGCTATTTAAAGGCAGAAAAATCAGTTGCATTTAAATTAGCTCTTTATAAATTAGAATTAGATTTATTCTTTCCCATCTGCAGTATAGACATCTTTGATTTCTGTATCAGGGGAAAGTAAGCACATATTTATGACCAACTTAAGTCATAACTCCTCCCTCATTCAAATGAAGCAAAAGTAAGCTGTCTTTCTTTCTTGCCACACTGATAAACATTCAATTTCTTGAAACAAATGAGGTTCTCTGAGCATGCCAAAGCATTTCAATCAGTAGGCAAGGTAATTTCAATAGTTTGGACTGTGTTTCAGATGATTTGCCAGACTTAACACTCAAAATGCTACATTCTATAAAATGCTTTTAGAGTCATAGAATGATTTGTATTGGAAGGAACCTTTAAGATCATCCACAGGCCTGGACATTCCTACTAGATCAGGTTACTCAGGGCCCCATACAACCTGGTCCTGAACACTTCCAGGGATGGAGCATTCACAACTGCTCTGGGCAATCTGTTCCAGTGCCTCACCAGCCTCACTGCCAATAGCTTCCTCCTAGTATTGAATCTGAATTTACTCTTTTTCAGCTTGAATCCATTCCCCTTTTCCCTGTCACTACATGCTTTTGTAAAAAGTCCCTCTCCCTCTTTCCTGTAGGCTCCCTTCAGGTACCAGAAGGCTGCAGTTTTCAGCTCTAAGAAATCTCTTTTCAATTCTCTCAGCCTTTCCTCAGATGAGAGGTGTTCCTTCCCTCTAATCATCTTGGTGACCCTCTTCTGAACTCTTTCCAGCAGGCCCATGTTTTTCTTGCGCTGAGGACTCTAGAGTTGGATTCAGCACTCCAGCTGGAGTCTCATCAGAGTGGAGAGAAAGCAGACTAATGTTTGTCCATCTTATCTTTAACTATAATATAATAAAGTTTCCTTCATTTTTGTTTCATTAAATCTTGTCAATAAATATTGAACTTCCTGAGAAGAAAATTTCAATTTCAATTTCAATTTCAGTTTTCTAATTATTTGAAAATTAATATCACATCAAAAAATTTTGAGGAAGGAATAGGCTCACAGGGAGGGTCTGAGCATCAGCCTCTTCCTTAACTCCATCAGAAAACAGAATAACCTGGAGGAGGTTGTTTTCACTCCTCCTTGTTGAAGTTATGACACTTGAAGAAATGTCTGCCTATACCCAAAAAAAAGAGAATGCTCTTGATCAGTAGGAAGAATGCTTTGGGACCATTTGTGAGCCATTACCCATGGGGTCTACTTGCTAATCCTTCAGATATTGGCACTGTACAGGTTTTCACGAGACAAAGTCTTTGGAACAATGATGACCTTATCTATACCCTAGGGTTTTGAGAAAAAGCATGCAAAGTAACTAAATTCCCCTTAGTGTATAAGGAGACTAAACCTCTTTATCTCAATCTCTAGCCAAACACTTCACATTTTTTGTAAAAATATAGGTGTCTTTATATCGCAAACAAAGTTTAAAAAAATTATATCATCAAATCAGAAAGCTGACAGACAACACTTGCCTGTGAAAATTAACAGTGTGCAGAGGAACAGAGGATGAAATGTTCTTTGCTTTAGACTTGTAATAAAACTTTCAGCTCTTCACAGTGGCTCTGGTAGCTCTTCAGATCATCTCAAAGGAGCTGCGACTCATCAGCTGAAAAATGCGAGTCTGGGGCTCACTTTTTTTTCTGAGGCCATGCCACCTTCACTTTAATGCCTGCATCCATAACAGAAGTTGAAAATGTTATGATTCTGCATTGTTTGGCACATTCCACACCCCTAGGAATAAAATGGTTTTGCTGGAAAGAAGGGCAGATGTGATTATGTAAAACATTCTCACATTTGCAACAAGTTATTGCTCTGTTCTATACAAGTAACTCACGGTTAAAATTTCATGTTAATAGCATTGGGGAGTAGCAGAAGACAAAGCCAATGTAATGAAAGAAGCTAATAAAGCAAGGCATCTCTGGGCCTTCTGCCTCCCTGTGTTATCTGTACTGTACTTTAATTCAGCTGCACATCCTAAATCTTGTGGTAGTATAAACCTGAAAAGTCTAATTGGGAACACTTTGGCTAATGTATATGTGAATCAAAAAGGCTTTCAATAAAACTGAAGAAGAAACAAAGGAAAGCCCCATCAGACATGGGCCCTCCAGAACATTTTAATGTGGGTTTCTGGGTTGTGTGTATTCTTTACAAATCTTCATGCTCCAAAACAACTAATGTGGAATATGTAGGGAAGGGAAATGTGGTCAGAAACACTCCTATGAGTTTTAAGGACCTGGAAAGTTTGAAAGATGATCCTGCAATGCCAGAATAATGACAACATTTATGACACTGTTATTGTGAATCTATATCAGTAATGATATCTGTAATATCAGTACTGGCATAATGTCAGTACAAGTTATCCGACTGTGGAAATAAGCACATCAGGAAATTTAAGTCCTAATGATGCTGTGTGTGGAAAACTTGTAGCAAGAGATACGAAGAAAAGGGGAATTGGTGCTGTATCAATAAACCTGAGGCCTAAATCAAGCAGAAAAAAAAACATAAAAGCTGTAAAAATGCATTACTTAGTGCGTCTTTCCTCCTCTGAATAGCATCCATAACCATGAACAACACTGATTCCCTGTCCAGACAGAATACTGTTCACCACAGGAAAGGAAACGATAGAAAGAAGATAGGTCTGTAAGTCCCCTCTAGCTGGCCAGATTCTAAGATTTCTAGAGTCTCTCTGACCCAGACATAAATCAGAGCCTCGTGCCATGAGCACTTTCAGCTGGGGAAATAGGCTGACTTAATAGAACTTTTATAAGGCAAAAAAAAAAAGGGCTACAGAAAAAATGAAGAATAGGGCCTGTCATGTACAAATAATGTAGAATGAGGCGCGAATTAGGATCCTGACAAGTAATAATAAGAGGTTTTAGGCAATAGGCAGCTGATTCTGCTGAGGAGAGAACTTTCAACCTGAAAGAGGCTGGGACCTTTCCTTACCAAGCCAAATGCCCTGAAAGGATGTTGGGACTTAGAAGCATTTTTGTACAGCTCACTCCCAAACTCAGCTCACACGCTCTGATTAACCACACTCTTTGCTCAGAGCCAGGTGAAAACAACGAGGATACAGATGGGCTTGGATGGGAATATTGTTACCAAGAATAGTGGGAACGCGACCCAGATCAGAAACCAGCATTAAGTGTAAATTCTAAAATTATGAAAATTTCAAAATTCATTACAAAAATGCTTGAACTGCATTGATATTAGTGGATCGGGATCCATTTGAATACAAGAAATAAACAGGAAGCCTGCCAGAACAAAACCTATGACACAGTCTCAGTGTTATATACCAAAGAATCACTAAAGTAAAACAGGAAAATATTGGAAGAGTTAAAGGGGAGACTACAAGGCATACAGTTTGCCTGTTTTAGTAATTTACAGAAGCTTAACTGTGGAGGTTTCTAACTTGGTAACTTTATATAAGAGAACTTTATATAAGACCAGGTAATGGTTGCAAGACCATTTTAACGAATAACCAAATAATCAGAAATTATTTTCATATCTCCTGCAAAGCTCTACAGAAGTAAAAATGATCTATACAGTTGTTTGCTGCTTATGCGAACTTAATTAAGCTAAACTCAATAATCTGTACTAATGCAAATAGTTTAGGCCTTGGGCTTAAAATGTGCAGCCAAGTGCTTATTATAGTTATTATCTCCTTACTGAACTTTTTACTTGCTCCTCCCTTCTGCTGCCTACTATATATCATCAGCAATTTTTAGCTTGATTTTTTTTCACTTGAAAAAATTAGTTTGGGAATTTTACAAATAAATTAACCAAAACCACACACACTTCTACAAGAATATTCCTTAATGAAGTAGCAGACACACCCACACACCCACCTGCCCCAGTTTTCTCTTATTCCCCTTCTCTTCTTCTGTAAACAGTTTTCAGTTCAGGTAGGCATTTTCGGCAGTGTTATAAAAATATAGATCATTTAGGAAGCTGTAGGGCAGCTTCACCATGTGGTATGCCCAAAGGACACACTAGCAGCCCACCATATTATACCCACCATGACATATTAAACATCCACTTGTAGAACAGGTCTGAACCAGGAAACATGAGAAAATGCATACATAACAGATCTCATTCTCAAAGTAGTTCATAGCAAAAATTATGTTTAAGGAATGAAATAGGAATATGCAGGAAGAGTAAAAAATTGTATTGAGCAGACCAAATATTACCTTTTCTGTTCTTGAATGGTTTCTGTGTTAAGTAACATGCAGGCTGTCCAGTGCCTAAATTGCTGTATTATTATATCAGAATTATTGTATTATATTAATTATTATATATTACATATGTATTAGAATAGTATACATTATTATATCGCAGATATAATAAAAGCTATCAGCTTGCTGATTCAACAGATAATCAACTATTGCCCTGCAAGTACTTGTGAGGCCTTTGTACTGCTGTGCATGCACACAGGTGGTGCAAGGCACCTGAGAGTGTGACCTAGAAATTCATCTGTTCTGAGGCCCCTTTACACCCTTTCCACACTCCTTTTGGAGCCCTGAATGAAAATAAAAGCTTTTAGCTCTGCTTCTTTTTAACAGTCTCCACTACCAACCACTGTTAAAGTTTCACACAGTGAAGTGCCTGAAGAACTGCTGAAACTCTGTGATTTAGGAAAAAGGCAAAAGAGAAAGAAACAAAGAAAGAAGAAAGGAGAAAGAGAAAGATGGCTTACTTCTACTGTCTTTGAAAAAGTGGAGCAAAGTGGGATTAAAACATCAGATGAGACAGTACAGACACAAAACACAACTGACCAAAAAAAGAGGTTGATCGCAGGTTAGAACTTCTGTGTCTGCTGGCTGATTTCTGACAGCTGCTTCTGCAAAAGCAAATACTTCCCACTGCTCTTCCACCCAGTGGGTGAGGACAAAACACAGCATCCATCACTCGGACAAAAAGCTTTCTATTGCTCATCAGCAACGCTTCTTGTGCTGCAGGCCTGAAGGGTGGAGGGTGAGCTCTCAAACTATGTACTCTTAGATAAACTGAACTACATTCAGGTGTCACTCAGATGACACCTGACAGGAAAAAACCACAAAGGCTTTTGTTCAGCAGTAATCAGCCCTGCAGGTCAGCATCCACTGTCTCTTCTTTTCATAGAAACATGGAAGGATAAAATGGTTTGGGTTGAAAGGGACCCCTCTGCCACGGGCAGGGATGAAATACACTAGACCAGGGTGCTAAAATCCCCATCCAACTTGGCCTTGAACACTTCCAGGAATGGGACATCCACAAATTCTCTTGGCAATTTGTTCCAATTCCTCCCCATTCCCACAGTATGGTATTTTCTTCCTAAATCAAATTTGCCATACTCTCAGTTTAAAGCTAGTCTCCCTTCTCCTACCACTGCATACCCTTCCGTCCTAGGTTACAATGTAAAGTATTCCAGAAGGTCTGTATTCCATCTCCATCTTCATGAACTGATGAAACCAGGAGGGGCAGTGTTTTCCTTGCCTCCTCCCCCAGACCATCTCCTGTTAATGGGCCATCAACGCCTTGCCCTGTGAGTCATAGATAACTCCCTCCAGGAGTCATTTCCTGTTTAATGGGCCATTAAGGACTCACCCCATGACTCATGGAATGGCATCAGCCCATTGTGAGATGCTCCGCCCAGGGGGAGGAGCCAAGCATTCCCATCTGGATATAATCCGGGAGTTCGGACAGAACAGGCATTTGCTTTCGAATGGATTCCCAGAGGAGCAGCCTTCTCTCCCACTGGATTCCCAGAGGAAGGACCAGACCCTTCTACATCACCACTGGACCAATGGAGGAAAACTCTGCCCTTCTACAGGATCTCTGCTTCATCAGAACCATCTGTCACTCCAGGAGGACTACTGGAGCCACCATTCAAACTGGACTGCTACCAACACCCTGACTGACAGGGTGTCAGGTTTTGGGGTTTTTTTTTTGTTTTATACTGCATCTTGTTCTAATTTTCCTATTAGGTTGTAGTTTGTTGGGTTTTTGTGTTATTTTATTTTGTTTATACATATTAAAGAACTGTTATTCTTATCCTCATATCTTTGCCTGAGAGCCCCTTCAAATAATTTGGAGGGAGGGGGTTTGCATTTTTCTATTCCAAGAGAAGCTCCTGCCTTCCTTGGCAGGCACCTGTCTTTTAAAACCAAGACACCTTCTCAAATGTCCCTCTTCAGCTGTCTTGCAGGTCTCCTTTAGTTACTCAAAGGTTGCTATAAGGTCTCCCCAGGCTGAGCATTCCCAGATTTTTCAGCCTGTCTCCATAGGAGAGTTGATCCAGCCTTCTGATTATTTTTGTGGCTCTTCTCTGAACTCACTCTAAAAGGCCTATGCCCTTTCTGTGCTAGGGAACCCCTGGCTGGACACAGTACTCCTGGTGGGGTTTCAGAGAGAGAATCCCCTCCCTTGCCCTGCTGGCCACGCTGCTTTTCATTCAGCACAGGACATGTTTGGCTTTCTGGGCTGCAAGAGAACCAAGTCACGCTGAGCTTGTCATCCACTGATACCCTCAAGTCCTCCTCCTTAAGGCTGTTCTAAATCCTTGTCCATCCAGCCTGTATTTATGCTGGGGATTGTTGTGGCCCAGGTGCAGGACCTTCTTCTTGGTCTTGTTGAACTTTATAAGGTCCATATGGAGCCACCTGAGCCTGTCAAAAGTCCCTCAGGATGACATCCCTTCCCTCCAGTGTGTTAACTGCACCACACAGCTTGGTGTCATCAGCAAACTTGCTGAGGATTTATGAAATCCCAGCTGTTTCATTTGTATTTACATTTGATTCATTCTATTTTTTCATCATTTTTAAACATGAGCTGTCATTATTCAATTTAAAAATTACCACTCTAACTCAAAATCTACCCCACAAGTCAAAATGGGATGCAATTATAAACTTTTAGTATCACTATGAAATTAAATTATAAGAACATCTTATGTAATTGCAACTAAACACTCTAAAGAGATGGCAAAATTGCACTTTACTGCTGCTAAGTAAAGCTGGAAACAGGACTGGGCATCAATAGAAATCAGTTACAAGTGTAAAATTGATCACAAATTGACAAAAACTTCACAGATAATCAACATAATAACAGCTAATCAAACAAGAGTTACATGTTAAACAAATAAATCCTTCTCTCACACTTTCCTTTTAAGATCCTTCTCTCTATGAAGTGGGACTTCATTCACTGATCGTTTAAAAGACCAGACATTTTTAGAGTTCATCCTTGCTCTAACTGTAGACAGACTTGAGACAGATTTCATAAAACAAAGCCTTCAGCACCAGTGATTCCTGTCACAGCACATTATCTCCTCAGTAGTATTGGCACAGCTGCCTGAGAGGCTTTGCTGTGAACCAGACCAAGGAGTTGATAAAGCTGGAAATAATCCCATGGATTTTTAAACTTTTTTTTTTTCTTCAAGTCAGACCACTTTCTCTGACTAGATCTCTGCAGGAGTGGGAACACGCAGGGAGGTGGCAGTTATCCGCTGCCTGCTACTTCACAATTCTGGGTCACAGCCTAATAACTTATTTTCATAGTTCCTTTTAAAGAGTTGCAGATTATACATGCAAAAGCAGTAATAAATACTCCACTTTTAAAACATGTCCCAGTATCTCAAACTTGGGAATGAGGTATGTGGTGAAGCCTTAAATCTGTGCACAACTGCACTTCTGCACAAGACTGAATTATGGAACATTCACAATGTTGAAATTTCTTTTTTTTCCCCCCACTTAAATATTTTCCTGCCATTTTCCAAATACCTTCCATTTTCCTCTCACTAGCACCAAGCTTGCAGCAGCTAGGCTCTGGTTGCTGGACACTCTGGACTCTGCCTCCCTTGAAAGAGAGAGGAGAGAGAAGAACATGGTGGTGTGTTCAGCCTACTCTGCTGGCTGGAGCCTTGAACCAAAGCATTGGTGCTTGACTTGGGAAAGCTGAGCAGTAACAGATTGCCCCACACCACCTCAGTCTATCCAGGACACTGCAGTGGAAACCTACACCTATAATTAGGGACCCAGTGTGCAGAAAACACCGAGCTTTGCCTCGGATGAGCAGTAAGTGGAAGCTGGGGGATTTATAATGTGCAGTTGTGAGGAAATCTGTCTCGAGAACATGTACTTAACTGATGGTATAGACATGCTGAGAGCTATTCTGCTGAGAGCAGTTTATTCTTGCAACATTCAGTTATTGCTTCAGGGGACTTTAAATATCATTTCTTGTGGCACAGATGATCACAGGTATTCAGGCACATACAAGAAATGTAAGCTTTCCAGAGTGCTATTTCACTGAGGCACAGATGGAGCTGTATGATTTATCTGAAGTCACCCAGGGGTACTGCAGCAATCAACCTCACCAGGACTATTCCCCAAAGCACAGCCCAACTTCATAATAGATGCTGACTAAGTACACAGTCAGCACAAGGAGTAGAAATGGATTCCTCTGCTGAATTCTGTTTATTGCTATAAACAATTTACATGGATAGCAGCTTGTTATGGGCTTTGTGATTCATTGAGATGTCTTACTAGATCATACTTGCCGTATAATCTGAAACTGCGGGTGCAACTAGTGTCTGTGAGGCTGGGCAGTTTGCTACACTTTGGCTAACTTGCAGGCAACTCAAACAGGGGATTTTCAACCATAACATCAGATTCAGTGGCAGGTGGCAGAAAGCCCATCACAGAGAGGAAAGAGTTATAGAAAAAGGCATAAAGTTTCAAGTTACACTTGTAGTCTAAAGATGACATCACACCACGGAAGCCACAGTGGCAGTTCTTGTATCATCTCCACAGTCTGGCTTTATCTGCACTGATCTTTTAAGTTTCACTGAGGGTGATCTCAGCCCAGCTTTTTTACACAAAGATATTTTGTACGACTTGACTGTTACAAAGGTGCTGCACCTTTCATTGGCACCTACTGTAAGATTGCTCTTAACCAGCAGTGCAGACTGGAAGGATCTCAAGATGAATGGGATTCAGATCCCACTCTACCCTGTTTACTGTGCTCTTGAACATATTTTGAGGAGCCTATAATGGTTTGCTGTAACAACCAACTCGCTGTATAATGGGTGACAAATGAGTTATAATATTTTACTGCACTTGGCTTAGTAGATGAAGTGGCATATGCAGGGAGCATTTTCCAGGATTTATTCAAGTGCAAGCATTGAAACATTAATGTTTTTTGCAGGAGGCAAAAGGAAAAAATACTTTGTCTTTTGTTCTTTTTTGGGTTTTTTTAAACAAAACTGAAACATTCTTTGAAAGAATTTGCTCTGGCTTTGCCATTTTGAAGTACTAAATACAAAACAGTTGGGCAGAGTTTTGCTTAAATTATATTCTAACATTTGCCGCTATTTATAATCTGAGAAGGAGAAGGCTGTTTGTGAGATTCTCAAATACAGCTCTGTTAGAAGCTGCAGGGGAACTGCCTGAGTCAGGGAAAAAGGAGGAGACAGTGATCAGTGGCACAATCTGCCAAGAGCTGGACCACCCAACAGGCCTCTTCAGTGGGGCTTCTCCACACACATTTGGCTTATATGTGTGGTGTATCAGTGAGACATCATTGCTGGCATCATTTTTGGTATAGAAAGTGGGCTTTTCTAAGTGAAGGAACTTCACCATACTTGTCCTGTATAATAGAGGACAGTTGTAAGATTATGGTATTGATAATTGTAAAAGCAAGCTGTGAACTGATGCAGTAACCACAATTTTTCCTTCCATCTGTGTTAAACCAGAGGTTTTTCCTGAATGTCAACATCTTCGCTCCCAATACTCAACTGCTGAAAGAATGGAGCATTCTGTTAGGTTCTCATTTAGCTTATCATTAGATTACCATTAAAAGCTACCATTTGGCTGAATTTTCACCCACAGTGGAAACTTATAATCATTCACTATCACTCCGTCCTTCTTTCCAAACCTAATGTCCATTTTCTCTGGTTTGAGGCAACACTAGAATGTTGACACTGAATGTCTTCTATTTGAATTTAATGTCAGATTGCTGCCTGGTCATTATTAATTTTGCCCTGGACAACAGCAAAACTCAATTGATGTGAAAAGTCAAACAAGGGAAATTCTGTTGTGGGAGAGAAAACAAAGCAGAGAAAAACAAAAGAAACCAAAACAAACTCACTACAACAAAACAACCAAAAATCCAGTTTTTTGTGTTTGTCCTCTAATAATACAAATACCTTGTAAGGGCTTCAACACAACATCCACACAACACCCTTATCTCCACTTGGAGAGATATTGATTTGAAGGGTGGACTATTCAGCGAGTAAGAAATTGTCAGGATGGGCATTGCCAGAGAGTTGTGGTCATTGTCCAGCTGGAGGCTGGTGAGAAGTGTCTGTCTTGGGATGGGTGCTCTTCAATATCTTCATCAATGACACAGACAGTGAGATTGAGTGCACATTCAGAAGTTGGTAGATGACACGCCTGAAGGATAGGATGCCACCCAAGGGGACCTGGACAAGCATGAGAAGCAAGCCCACAAGAACCTTAAGAAGCTGAAAAAAGTACAAGGCCAAGGTGCTGCCCCTGCGACAGAACAATCCCAGGCATGAATATTGACTGGGACAAGAACAAGCCTTGAGGAGAAAGGCTTGGAAGTTCTCATGGATAAAAGAGCTGGACATGACCAGGCAATGTGTGTCTGCAGCCCAGACAGCTACCTGGATCCTGGGCTGCATCAAAAGAGGAGTAGCCAGCAGGTCAGGGGAGGTCATTCTGCCCCATCGCTCTGCCCTCATGAGACTCCACCTGGAATAACTGCGTCCAACTCTGGACTCCTCAGCACAAGAAAGATGTGGACCTGCTGTGGACCAAGTCCAGAGAAGGGTCACCGAGATGACCAAAGGACTGGAGCATCTCTCCTGCAAACACTGGCTGACAGAGCTGAAAATATTCAGCCTGGAGAAAAGAATATTACAGGGACACCCCATTGCCTTCCAGTGCCTAAAGAGATCTTATAAAGAAGGGGAAGAGAGATATTTTACATGTATATAAGAGAAGACAGTGATAAGTCAAGGGACAACACTTTCAAACTAAAGGAGAAATTTAGTTTAGGTGTTAAGAACAAATTCTTTCCTGTAGTGAGGGACTGGAAAAGGTTGCTCAGAAAAGTTGTGGATGCCCCATCCCTGGCAGTGCTCAGGGCCAGGTTTGATAGGGCTTTAGCAATCTTGTCTAGAGGGTGGCATCTCTGTTCACAACAGAGTGGTTGGAAATGGTTTAAGGTCACTTCCAAGTCAGGCCATTTCATGATTCTGTGGGAGGGTGACTATTCCCCCAGATATCAGATACTTGTATTGATTTTGTTTTAATCAGAATCCTCATGTACTTCAATGTGCCACCTTAGCTTTACAGGGACTACACAATCATATTTTCGTCACACATTGAGAATGCTGGGAGTCAGGTTTTATGCTTCAAAAGATAGGACAAACCATCAACAAAGGGCAGAAAAGTAAAAGTGGTTGAAACAAAACTGCCCTGTCAGATGCATTTTCCTTTTGATTCTTAATCTGCAAATGACCACATAACTAGATAATTCACACATTTTCATGAAAGACAACAATATGCATTGTCTTGCATAGTAAATTATAGAATCCTGGCCAGTGTATACTTTTTCTGGCAATTAATCATACTGATACAATTCAAAGATGCTTTCTCCAATTTGTTTTTTCACCACCAACAAGATGAAAGCCTGAAAAACATACTTAGCTGAGTGCTTTCCTATTGATTCATTTTATCCTATTAAAGCTTTTTTTTTCTTTTCTTAATACAAAAGAAAATACTTTAAATCTGTATGACAGAAATCCAGAGTCACAATAAACTTTTTTTTAAAGTGATAGCTCCACATACATGCTACACAGCCTTTAACTCTATGAAAATAAACTGAATTTGCGTAGGTGTTAAATAACATGAAAACATTGGCCCACGGGTATGGATATTCATAAGACACCACAGGCAACAATTTGTTTTTCTCCTGTTAACACTGACCATGACAGCAGCAATTTCCTGTGTCTCCAAGCAATGTTAAAGGATGTCTAGAACAAAATATTGTCTACAAGGATTGTGTTAAAACCCATAATATTAGATATTCAATTTCGGATAAACAAGGTTTAAAAATGTGCCCTGTTTGGAACACGGAGCAAGGGAAAGGCTACAAGCGTTACGCTTCCAAAGTCAGTGAACCATGACGAGAAACCAGAAGATGCTGCAGGAATTTGTTTGCTGAGCAGGAGATCTCTGAGAGATTCGCTGTCTCTGTCCAACTTTATGGGCTCTGCAGCCTCTCCTTCAGTGCCTCCACTTCCTGCTTCCAGGGCCATCTCCGATGTGGCACAGTGGTGCAACTCAGATCACACTGATGTGTAAACCTCCAAGATGCTAGAAAAAGATGTGAAAACCTTTGTCTGGAGCTTCTGCATCTTATCCCAGGAGCTGCCCTTGTCTCAGACCTATATTGCAGTTGTTGTGGAGTTCAAATATCAGTCACTTTAGTTTATTTGACCTTCTTTATTCAACTCTGTCTTGTCCCTCCTGAACACTATTGATGAGTCAAGCCTCCATGACTATTTCAACTTCCTAAAGACTTTTCAAGACAGTCTTACTGAAAACCATCTGGATCAATTTCCACTTGTTTTAATAGAGTATGAGAGTATAGACATTCAAAGAGTAGCATTGGGTTAGGGTCAGGCAGCCTACTGTATAATTACAGGGTTGCAGTAACTGGTTGTAAAATAATAATTTATCTTAAGCAATTTGAGATAAAAATTACTTCTGACACAGCTGAGTGTTTTGGACTTGGGACACACCATGAAATGATATTATAAATCCTTTTTCCAGACAGTAGACAGGAGGCGGCATGTTAGGACTCAGAAGTTATCCCATACTGCCTCAAATAATTTTCTGGGGACAGGGGGAAGGGTTCCCTTCCAGGTCAGGATAGTGTGATGGAGACAGCAGTGGAGTATTGTCAGGGGTTTTCCACAGGATGAGAAATAATGTTTATCTTCTTGTATCCTCTGCCTTTAGTAGTATCACTGTTAGTGTTCATTTCCCTATCTCATTGCTTTCAGTTTCAGTAAGTTGTTCTTATGTCACCCCATAATCTTAACATTTTGTGCCTCCATTCCTCCTCTCCAAATCACTGCAGAGGAGGTAGAGGAGGACTGAGCAAGTGGCACATGGTTTGGAGTAGTTTCAAGTGGGTGCACTAAACTGGAGAATACCATTCCTAAACCACAGCAGGGGCATTGTTTTTACATATAAAAAATGTGGTTGTTATGTAGACATCATAATATCAAGATATTAATGCCATGAAAATTCTGGTTTCACAGTATTTGTAGTGTTCATAAGGTTAGGTACCAGGAATAACAAAAACCACAGGATAAAGCTGGTAATTTAGGTAAACTAATTCTTATTGCATAGCAGATATATGAAAATATTCTCCAGAAAGAACAGTTCTCCACTGAACAGTTTTATGTCCCAGGCTGTACTCAGTTCTACAGAATCTCTATATGGGTAATTAATGAATCTGCTCTAACTAGCCAACCACACACCCATTACCAAGCTCGTGAGTCAGCATTACTAATTCACAACAGCTTCAGCTGGTGGCTAGGGATTGTCCCTCACACTGTGTGCCACATTTAACTCATGTGTATGACACTAATTACACCAGCACATGCTGAATAATTCAAGCTTCCTTGGACTCAAACACGGATGTCAGTAAGGCTTATTCATGCCTGCTAAGCACTGTCCTACACTGGAAGCTGTGCATTCTGTCCCTATTTTCAACATAGAAAAGTGCAATTCCTGACATAGCTGAGGCTGCCAGGAATGTTGGTTTTTCTGGGCTTGTCTTTTTTCCTGATGAGAAATATTTTCCAGATGGAATCTGAAAACTCTGCACTGCAATTTGTGGTGCCCAGGCAGGATCATGGATGAAGTACCCAGCATATTGCATGACACATCTCATTGCCATGCTTGCAGGACGGATGCAGGAGAGAGAAAGAGGGCAAAGTACATTTTAGATTTCCTGGATATGTTGGACATCCTGAAAATGTGCTGCACCAATGGCCTAAACATTTGCAGTACAGAAGAGCTGAAAACTCATGTGCATTTGTGAGTCACGTGGAGAGTACACACACACAGGCTGGGAATGGCTATTTCCCCTCTTAGTGTGACGTACAACACAGTCTGACAGATGTTTGTGAAAATGAAATAGTGCTGCCATTTGGAAAATGGCATTGACAGAGCCAAATCTCTTTTACAGGTCTGTTGAGCTACTTATTGTTGCAAAGAGGTAACAGAAGAGGAATCTGAGGTCCATAGCTCCTATCTGAATGCAGAAGTAGTGTAGATATGGTGAATGATAAAGGCCTTTTTTAAAAGGTCGGGTTACTTTGTGGTGTACAAACAGTGAGAGAAACAACTACTGTTAATAAGGAAATTGCACCTATTTTCATCCATCCCTGCAGCTCATGAATGCAATGAATTAATAGTGCTCCTAACTACCAACTGCACTTTTCAAAAAACTTGATAAACATAGGTCCAATAGAGAATGACTGAGTCCAAAGGTCATTTAATATTGTATATTTTAAGTGTTTGCTGCAATGACAGCTTTGAGATAGTGATCTGGAAATTACACTAAAAAACACCTCATGTTAGTGAAGAAATAAATTATTTATTGATGTTTTTCTCTCGGCTATACTGATGGTCATCTATGTGTTCAGAACAAAGCATAGATCTTTACCGCTATGAAAATGTTAGGTAGGTTTCAAGACCATCAAGATAGCAGAGAGGAAGCAGCTCAAAAAATTATTAAAGACATTTGTGTCAGCCTTAAGTATGCAATAATTTAATTAAGAATAGGAAAGTTAAATTTCATCCAACAGCCCACACATTAGAACTATATTAAAGCAAGAACTCAAGCTGTCTTTTAATTTTTAATTAGAATATTTGGTACCTGCTCTTCTGCCTATGACATATCTTTACTGAAAAATTCAATCTTTGCTTAAATTAAATCCCTTTTGAAATAAGGTAAAATTTCATTTCCATGTTCCAAACAACTGATCTTGCACAGGCCTCAAAGAGGGGTTTTTATTCAGGAAAGAAATAGTGAAAGAATAAAATAAAATAAAACTGCCAATGCAGATTTTACTCAACTGTAAGAGTTTTTACCTGAATCTCAAAATGGCAGTCACCACTGTCTACCCCGAAGCAGGGAAGAAAAAAATGCATTTTCAATGAAAGAACTGCACACACACAAATAAATCTCAGTCTCAGTCAGGCATTTATATTCCATTTCCCTTGCTAATTTATTATTCTTTTTCCCTTAATTTCATGATGGATGATTTTAGACTTTGGGTGAGTTTATTCTCTCCCAAATGTTGTGGCCAGATGTGTGTATCACGAGATAATTGTCATATGCTCTTCCTCATTTGCACCTCTAGATTTGACATCTGCCTCCTGGCATTGCAAGAGAGTCAATGAAATATTTCTATTCTTCGAAGACTGAACAAGGAACTTGATTAGTAAAAGGAACATTGTATAAGCCTAAAAGCTACTGTTCTTTTTCCATTTCACTGCAGAGGTTTTGCATAAAATTCCTCTGTGCCTGGCTTCTTACTACAAGCCAAGATAAACAGTTTACAACATTGTCACAGCAACCAGTGCACTCTTACATTTACATTGCCTTTAGGCTGACAAGAAGTGTAATAATTTTCTTTTTTCTTATTAGTCACATTACCTTCATTTGGAATTTGAAAGTAGTTTCTTCTAGCTGAGTAATTGTTAATCAGTCAAAAGGTTCTCTCATTAATTCACTTAATGCCTCCTCCCAGCATATTCTTATTACTTTTCTTCTTCAAATATTGCTTTATATGGAAGTTTGTATTCAACCCCCCTGATCTAAACATAAAGCCTTAGGAGACTTTATTATTATTCCTGTTATTCTTTCCTCTGTGTTTTGACCTATCCAACGTTTTTACTGAATCTAGCAATTTGATCTAGCAAATCAAATCTAGATGACTTTCTTGGAAAGTTCAGGAGAATTTTAATGAATAACTAATGATACAAAAAAACTTACCTGGGATAAATTTGTGCAGTTATTACATATTTACTCTGCATTCATTAAAGTCTTTCAGGGTGATCACTTCAAATAATTTTGAAGAAATGTTTGGAATTTAACATCTCCATTAATAAATCATATAAGAAAAATCTTGCTTGATTGAACAGTGTAATTATTGTCAAAATGAAACCTTTTCAGACACTATTTTTTCCCTAAGTATTCTATAGAATTTAAAATTGTAAGAAATGCATGATACACTGAAGAACATTATGTGATACGAAACAGTGCAGTGGAGAAAAGCAATGGTAATATACAGGCTGTGCCACTTACCAAACAAAAGATAATAACAGTTAGTCAATGTAAAATAAAGTTGGCAAATAAACTCCACACTTATTGGAACATATGCAGTTCCAAAGAGTAGTTTGTTCCAAAGTAAAAAGTGTCAGAAATAGTCTAGTTGAACTGTCTTTTAAAAAAAAATCGATTACCTCTTATTCACTAAGGAGAAAAGCAAGATTATAATTTTAAATACCTAAATCCCAGAAAACTGTGGTAGGTGGGATGACTGTCACCCAGAATTTCTAGGCCCTAAAGTCCAGGTTTGGATTTTAGGACCTTTGGAGCTGCATACATTTATTTTTAAAATCCCCTACAACTCTCTTACATGTATTTCAGTCGTGGATACATACATTTACAGACAACTCAGGAGTAAAAAACCTTGAAATGATGATGTAGATACTAAAAAAGTCTCTCATTTTCTGGAAAATACTTTACTATCAACTACACAGTACAAACAAAGAGGTGAGATAAGACTCTTCAGCTGTCAGAACAAACATTTAAGTGACTACGTAGTTCAGCATTCAAAAAATTGGCTGTAAGGAAAAAACTAAACTAAAATTAAACTAGCCATGAGAAAACAAAGCAAAACAAATTTAGAACAAAAAAATATGGAAAAATAATTTTGTCTCAGTAGACAAAAATACAGTATATCAGTATTTTAAATTATCATATGGTGACATGAACTATGGATTTATCAAAGAAAGTCTAACTATTCTTTAAATAAATTCTCTAAAGATTTTCCACAACTTGTATTCATGCCCCTGAGGCCATGTACTCTCACTTTAGAACAAGCGAGTGATGAATATACAAGATTTGACAGAATTTTCCTTTAATACCATTTAACACAGGGAAAGGTGTGCTATACAAGTACAAAGTGGAAAATTGCTGGCACAGAACTGCATCCTAAAACTCTGGGAGTCATGATATTTCTTACACAGTGCTGTGGCTAATCTTTAACGTACTTTTCACTTTTAGAACTTGAGACCTCTTTGCCCAAATACAACATTATTGCCCTCTGCCACCAGAAAAGCTAATTCCTAACAGAGTGTGTATTCCTGTGGCATGAATACCAGATTTTATTTTACTTTGTGAAAGCACTTTCTGATTGGCATTAATGAAAATTGAATGAAAAATAGAAAAAATTTAACTAGTGATCAGAGAAAATTGGGAAAATCTAATTTTGGAATTTAAAAAATAAATTTCAGACCTATTTTGCAGCTTAAGATCAGTCCAATGACAAATAACACATGTGGTGAATGCAATTTATGCAACAAAAGATGATGTCATATGAAAACATAGGATAAACACTAGGAGCTCATATATCCATTATTGAACATATAAAAATGAAAGTTGCAAGTTAGACATTTTTATTTTAATGTGCAAGATTCAAGCAACAAGCACCAAAATACAAGGAAACAAGTTCTTTTCTGGCTTGTGTATATTAGCTGAAAAAAAGAAAAAAATTATTTTCAGTCTAAGCTGAAAAACTTATTTGATATTCTGTAGTTAAAGTGTTTCAATTCTGAGAATCATCCATTCTCAGACAAAGTTTCACTAATTATTAAAGTATCTTCAGAGATTTCTTCTGATTGACAATTTAGTTATGGTTCAGTTTTGCCTCATTTGATTTCATGGCTGCTCAAGGGAAGGTTAACTTGACACCCTCCTCTAAAGAATGATTCAGTCCAGATTCCCTTAATTATTTTTCACTAGATAATCAGGCATTTGCAAAAGCTGAAAACTAAATAATTAATCAGCCAAGGAGCTGAAAACATGAAAAACGAATGAGTCAGGGTTTATGTAAGATCACAACTCCTGTATGATGGAATATGTTTAGGACCAATTTATATTTTTATTTAGACTTCACCTTTACAGGTACTCAAAATTAATGTCTATAGCCATTTTAAAGGTCAACAGGATTGAGTATACTGATGATTTTGTATACCAATCTGAATTACTTCTAAGGCTGCACCTGGTGTGAGTGACTTTTGAATCATTCCTTGATCTTTACTGAAATAGATCAGTTAGCAACAGAAATTGCATTTCTCTGAAAATCCCATCTAATAAATGTAGATTTCAATCTCTCTTGGAAAGGTTACAAGACACCTGGTCATGTTAATCCTTATGTAAAGTAACTTCTTTTTCTAATTCCAAGCAACATAGGCAATATTTTCCTACTAACTTTAAGTAAACATGGATTGTTGACAATCCCCGTCTCTAGAGATTTAACCTACTTCTATTGCAAAACCAGAAGTCATGTATTTTATTCAAAAGTAATGCAAGGAAATGGAAATGAAAAGGACCATATATCTAGCAGAAAAAGATGAGAAGGAGAACATGATACTAACAGATGAAAATGACAGTGAGGTCAGGGGAAATGGCCTGCATATGCCAACCTGTAAACAGCAGTGCTAGAGGGTACTGTAATGTGTTGACACAGCATGAAGAGGCTGACTGTCCCTCTTTGCCCTGTGTTTGCTGTGTTTGTCTATTCTGACTGCTCAAAGAAGATTTGTCCCCTGGTAAAGACAGTCCAATCCTGCAATAAACATCCAAACTTTGTGATGCAAAGGTGGAAGGTTTTTGGGGGTATTTCCCATCAAACACACTGGTAAGAATACTTCTGGATGTTTTTCAAGGGTTGTCTTTAAAAGCCAACAGAGAAGGCAAGGAGCTTCCCCCATCCCTTGTCCCCCCTCCATTTATAGTGGCTCACTGGCTACATCTGTAGTAGCACAATAAAGAGCACACAGCCTGAGGATTGCCTAAAAATGGAACTGTTACCAGGAATCGTGTTTCAACTAGAAACCTCTCAAACAAACCCTGGACGTGCATCAAGGCCACTTCCAACAGGCTGTCTGAATAATGCCATCCTCTTTAGGTAGGAAAGAGCATTAACGGCATGGACATAAGTGGTATCGTGCCAGCTGGACACAAAGAACTGTCCTGGATTGGGTTTTTGTTGCTGTTTTTAAATTTGGTAAAGGTAACCACTGGATTAAGCCAGGCCAATAGCTTGTCTATGGTAATGACAAATAGAAAATGTTCACGGAAAGCATTTAAAAGCAGGAAAGGTACAGGGTGATATATCTCTTGGCGCATCCTGTTTCCTTCCAGCAAAGACCCAGGGGATTTAATGAGTCACAGACTACAATCAGATGCATTGATTTTAATAGCTTTGTCTTCTTGCTTCCAGCCATTTCCAGTTTTGCATTTCCTATTTTCTTTATGTTTAGTTTTAAATTGATATCTTTGGCCAAGAGGGGAGCACAACGTTCCTGTTTTCCAGTTTCTGAGACCAGCTATGCACAAGCTGCATTGGGCCACACCAGTGGGCTGGATCCAGAAAATTCATTTCTGGAAAGATCCAGGTACCTGCCTAATCTTTTTTTGACTTCCCAATCAGTGGCCTGGTTTGGGCTCCCATGCTGAAGAGAAACAGTCTCTCCCTACGACAAGGTGACAGAAATTCCATCATGCAATAGCACTTAAATGCTTGAATACTTGCATACTTGAAATTCACATGAGCCATTTCTGATTTTATTTCAAAATTGTAAATTTTATTTCCAAATTTAATCAGGACTATTTCTTCATATGTTTTTTGGACTTTGTGGATTTTTCAGGAACTCTTCTTAAGCTTCCTTGGCTGATAAACTTGTATAGATAATTAAAGGCTTTCATATAAATAATTTATTTTGAAGATTACCTGTTCTCCAGTTTAATTAACATCTCTGTATGGAGCTGAAAGTGAGACATCTGCCTATACAAGATATGATTTTTCTAAGTTCAGGAGTTGGTTCTGTTGCAGAGAAAGAGGATAGGGACCTTAGAAGGGGAAAGCAGGCAAGAGACCTTTTGAATATTTGAGAGGAGAAAGTAATCTAGGAGAAGAGCAGAGGCTGATGGTCTGAAATGAGAAGTAAAGACACGTTTTTCACCAATTACTTAGAGAAGATACATGAAAAAAAATAGAAAAATAGATTTAACTATAGTTCCACTACAGTTTATGTTAAAGTAATTTCTAATGCTCTTTAAAAACTAGATTGGGTCTTATTGCTGGATGCAGGAATCGTGGCAAAGAGGGATCTAGCAGAGATAAAGTACTACAGGCCCTTGAACATGAACAGTGTAAGCAGCAGGTAACCCTGCTGGTGGAGGCAGCCCCCATCTGTGTGTCTGATCATTTTAGGGGGATTAACATGCCACCTGTGGCACATGTGCTACTGTTAAGCAGTCTATGATTCAGTGCAAAACTGATTTTTTTAAGCCAAGAGACAAAAACTATGCCTTAACAGGAACCTCAGTTTTGCATAATTGTTCTTTTACTTGTGTTAATACCCAGTTCTGTTCATAAGAGTTTTAAAATGTTTTTCCCAAATGTTGTGTCTTTGCTCATCTAGGTGTAAGACTTTGTGACACAGTTCCTAGTATGAAATAAATTAAATTGTAAGTAACTCAGAGCAATTATGTTCCTTATAGACTTCTTCATGACAAATAAGAAACAGATCTGTTACTAGTCACATTCTAATTAGTCTTAAAAGAATATAGTAAGATGGGATAAGATGAATACTACACTTACTTAACCAAGAAGGTTGATTGGTGTTACGGCCTAGGCTATGAAACCTTTAGCTTACTAGCAATGTCATTACTTTTTTTATTTTTTCATTTATTTTTTTTTTAATACAGGAAAAAAGCTATTTTTATTTGATTTTGTTTCCAAATTAATTTTCCATCTCAGCTGTTAAGGAAATGAGATGTGAAAACAGTTCTGTACTGTGTGTGAGCACATTCTTAGTCTAGCTGACACTGTCACAAGGCTACATTTATCTGTTTTTTTTCCTACCAGATGAACAGAAAAAACCTGTGCAAAATTAATCCTATCTTTTTTGTTTCCCCATTAATATAAGATATTTAAATATATTAAAAAGATAAATTTCAGTGTGGAATGTCAACAGCGAGTGCCCAGGAAGTCATAAACTGTTTGTGACCCAAGAGGCTAAGCAGTACATCACTGAGATTTGGAAATGTCTCTCAGAATTTGCAAAATCATCTGTCACGTTACAAATGTGTGCCCTCTGCACAGTTAAGAGGACTGGCTCACTGATCTATGTGTCACACTTGAAACAATAGGATTCTAATTTTGACTGTGCATCAATTTCACTTTACTATAGTTGCAAAGACTCCAGTAGAGTTGTTTCATAAATACATACGTGCAGCTGAACCAATGCACACAGCTGTCTAATATCACTGCAGGAGCTCATCTCCATTATCACCCACATTTCTTCTCCACTCTCTCATTGCACTCAAGAGTTGCCTCTGCTTCTTTTACATTTCAAGCTCTCTGGAACAGACTGCTTATTTATACTTTTCCAGTCATTGTTTCTGGACGTTTCTGTAAGGTGAATCTGAAATAATAACAGTATTCAGAGGGTCTAGACAAGATAGAAGCAATTACTGAGCCAAGGCACTTCCATGATCATGCATTGCCTACCAATTGCATAAAAATCATCTGAATTCTCACTGTAACATATTCTTGTTAGTTTTCAGTAATGTGAGAGGTTTGTTGCCGGTCAAAAGCTGATGGCAATTTAATCCATAGGATCATTTTGCAATTTCTTCTCATGCCCATAACACACCCAGGCAGTCCATCTCAATCAGAGCATAACAAAACACTATCCCTTCAGTGTCCTAAGTCCTTGTGCAGTTTGCTTTGGCTGACCATCTGTCCACACTTAGCTCTCTTCATTTCTCTCTGAGTGTACTTGCTAGCAGCATAGAATGAAACATTGGCATGCCTTCCAGGTAATCCAAACTGATGGATGCTTACTTTCTATATTTTGCTGCAATATCTAGTGCTTTCATTTTTCAGAATTTGTTTTAGAAAAACAGATTGTCTTTCAGAGATCTCTGCATAGACCAAAGGAAAAAAAACCAACCAAACAAACAAAAACCAAACAGAATTCTGTTTTGTAGTGGGATTCAAGGTTTGAGCATTTGTTCTTATTTTGTATCCAACAATCCTGAGATACTCAATGATGTTTTCAGTTTTCCCATCGTCCATGTAGAGCCTAGAGATTAAAATAACCACCAGGCATAGGTAATAGCAGTATTCAAGGTTCTTTAAGGTACAACTAGAAAACAAACTTTCCAAATATTCATTTGTATGTGAAAAAAACTAGCTTAAATTTTGAATGCTAATTAGCCTCACTTACTTGAGTGTATGCCTGCTGGGGTGAATGACTGAAACTGAGTTTTTGAAATTCTTCAAGTTTCAAGCAGAAGACTGCTACTTGGTAGATGCATGATGTGGCTAGTTGCAAATTTTGGTGATACTCAGACTGAACAAAGTGACATTTCCTGAATCCTCCAGCTAATATGAAAACATGAGGCAGAATCACCAATTAGAAAGATGTGTTGTTCTTACAGAAATAAGGTATTTAGACTGGAAAAATTGGATACTTGGGGATCAAGAAAGAAGAGCTGGTGCCAAAAAGAAGTGGTCTGAGGAAAGAGAAGGGAACTGGAAAGTAGCATAGTAAAAGCTTTCTTCAGTCCTTAAACAAACTCCGGCATCCAAATCCGCCACAGATTGCAGTTCAGTCTGTCTCACCTGTGACAATGCTCTGCCAGGCTGTCCTTATTTGCTTTCATCTAATTTCTATCTTTCTTCCTACCTGTCAGCTAGTTTATGTATGAAAACCCTCCATTTCATGAGTCTCCATCTCCTGCAAAGTGCCCGTAAAAAAAAAACAAAAAAACAAGCAAAACGAAAACCTAACTACTTAGAAGAGGCAGTGAACCACTGTAGGAATTCTTTCGTTTCCAAAACGAACTCAGATTTTTGTGTCACCATACTAGCTGCTGCCTTCTCTCTATGTGGATCTGTTACTTCCTTGCTAATTGTTTCCTAGGAGCCAGAAATGACTGTAACAAAGCCAGTACTTATTTCTCCTAAGTTTTAGGCCCACACACTTCACTGTTTCACTATAATAGACTTACTATGTTCTTCAAAAAGGTCATACAATTCCACCCGTAAGCAATCACCTTTCAAGTGCTGTAGTTGCTATTATTTTCCTCTTTAGGAATCATGTCAAGAGGTAAGAGTCTATTCAAATTTTAAATAAAATTAGCTAACTTGACACTTCATAAATTTAGAGAAACCTGGGGGGAAATGAAAGACCACAAGCAAACAAAACAGTAGCTTGTTAATCTGGAAAGAATTTTGCCCAGTACAAACAAGGCATGTCAGGAGTTACAAAAATATTTGTTAAAAAACCCAAAACTTAAATCTAAATTAATCCAGTAATAAATAGCATAAACCTGATATAACTGCACTGTTTCTTTCCAAGTGAACACTTTCTTTGAGCTACCCAGCTGTCCATGAATCCTAGTCTTGCAAAATTTTGATTGCCAAAATACCTACCAGACCTTAGAAATAGACCCTCAAAACTATGCTTACTGAAAAAACAAACAAACAGACAAACAAAAAAAAAACCCAAAACAACAAACAAAGCAACAAACTTCTCCATAATTTGAATTTTTGTGTATCCTGATTTGTAATACTATGCAATGTTGTGAGATTTAATATTTATGTAAATTGCATATGCAACTCTTCTGCCAATTGTTACTTAATTAACCTCTTCCAGCTGTCCTTAGAGCTGGACAAAGAATTTCAAAGAATGGAAATTCCAGCAGAAATTTGGCTTCTGTCATCTCAAACTGTTGGCAAATTTTAGTTTAGTTTCACCCAGTCTTTTCAAGTGAGAGGCATGTGTTCGAAGTCAGTTTGTTAAAAGTAGCAATTGGTGACATTTCTCTCTATTCTCCAATAGTTCAGTAGTTCAAATACTCTCAGAGTATTTTTTGCAAATTTTTCCTCCTAAACTGTTTTTAAACAAATTATGTTAATGTATATTAACTAACCTTGATTTTTCAGACCCAGTTAGATTACATTTATTATCAGTTCCTATACTAATTTTACATTTGGCTGTTAAAGTCACTGTTAGAAACTCACCTTCAAGGGCACAGTAGGAAATTATTCAGGAAAGAGATGCACACACATTTCCTTTTCTTCTCTCACTTTCATTACACAAAATATACCAGCAGAAACTTCATTCTTGCTTCTCTTCCAGCATCATTTCTTCAGGTTGACATTGGCCTGACATGTTGAATCTACTTAAGACTTGTTCTTTTCTTCTTTTGAGTGTTTTCTTGCTCACCAAAGCTTTTGTCCTCTGAAGAGCTGAAGTATTCTTACTACCTTCCCTTGTTCTTCTAGCTGCTTTAACTATGTACGTTCTGTACAGAAGTCTGCATTCTTCAAAAAATTAAAACTACTTTGGAGAGGGTCTTTATTCAGCATTCCACAAAAACCCAAAAGCCCTCTTCCAGATATTTAAATANTTAATTAACAGTTAATTAATTTACTGTTAAATCCAGTTAGATTAATTAACTGTTAAAGCCTGTTAAAACCTCAAATGTTCTTGTAAACATTTGTATTTTTACCATACAATAAAATATTCTTTTAATAATTAAACTTTATCTGAAAATTAAAAAAAAGAAAGTAGTGTTTAAATTTAATAATGGTTTACTTCCATTTGACTTCATAGTGAGATGGCATGATAAATTCTATCAAACAGGAAAAGTACTCCCACCAATCACATTTTTTTTCTCCTAACCTAGACTGATGGTGTATTCTATGTCTTTAAAGACAGAGCTCTTCTCCTGATTAACTTGAAAGCACTGATCCTACCA
>VXBU01015488.1:668969-688370 GCA_013400315.1 Bombycilla garrulus
AAAAAGTTATGGTTCCACTTCTACTACACCTAAAGCCTTTCAGGCTCCACAGGGTCTTGTTCACATGTATAATCAAACACAAGCTGTGCGTTGTATACTGAGTTTATGTACAGACTGCTTCTGTGATAGGAAAATCTCAATAGATTACTAAAGAAGGGAATCTGTATGAGAATCTATGAAGGAGTGTTTTGTAAAATAAAACAGCGGTTACTAAACTAAAGAATTCAAGGACTAAATGTTAAAAGTACATAAAGGTTGATATTTTACCAGAGAAAATAATTTCAAGAAAAATTATATAAAGTTGCACAACTTAGAGTGGGCTTTAAAATTTAACTACCCCTCAAACACTCCCTATGCTTAGATATGTCCTTGGGAATTCTGAGTGATTTTAAATATTAGAAAGGTTTTCTTGACTGTGCCAAATAAAGGAAATAAGGAATCCAGTGCAGTACAACCAAAAGTCAGGTCTCACTTGATTTGAAAATAAATCAGAGCCTGCAGAAAATAGAGAAATGTGTAAAGAGTCTGGCTAATAACTCACAGAATCAAAGAATATTTTGGGCTGCTAGGGATCCACAAGGATCATCTAGTCCAGCTCTTGAGTTGTCCTCATGGGGATCAAATGCATGACTCTGGCATTAGTATCATGCACTTGCCAACCGAGCTAAATGAGCTAGAAGACCCAAGTCTATTTATTTTCTGAGTAAAAGCATTTATAATTTTCAGAGTACTTAGAACAAATGGACTTCTCATCTTGAAATTATAGCAACCTATTTGCACAAGCTCCTTTGAAACGGTTCTCCCTCTTCTTCACACAGGTGGATTGATGTTAACAGAGGAAGGCTTGTGGGATTTTCTTCCTAGCTTTTATATATTTAGAAAAGTTCTCAGTCCACAGCCTAAGAAAGTTTTGAGAACATATTTGTCTTTCCTTGCTTGCTAAGGCCTCAGTTATGATGATATCAAAGCCAGCATTCAAAATTATGGTAGACAAGTCTGGACTGTATTAGATTGATACTTTTTATAGCTGCCCTTCCTCTTTTTCATTGTTTTTACTTCTCTTCTTCAGCAATTTATCATGTAGCCTCAACACAAAGGGCTGTCCTCTAACAGAGCCAATAGAAAATATTGCAGTGATAAAAAGCTTACCAGAAAACACCGTCAATCACATGCACATGCTGCCAACAAGAGTCTTACACCTGCTTCAAGGCATCCTGGTATCACAACATACTGATCAAAAGGGTGCCCAGGGCAATTTCATATGTGATGAATTTTGAATGTCCATTGAAGTGAACCCATTGTTTTCTGTGCTACAAAGGAGAAAGCCAGTGTCAATAACCATAGCACCCTTCCAAGGTCACTGAAGAAATCTTTTAAGTATTTACAGGAAAAAAATATATTTGGGGAATTAAAAAGAAATTTCTTTTAGAAAAAGCATCAAGTCCTATGTAATGCAATTACTAGCTGTATATCAAAGAGATGAATTAAAATTCAATTAAGGAATCAAATTAACTTTTCAGCAAATTACAAGGGGTTAGGATTTCTGTTAAAAGTCAATACAGATTGTTAGCAATTAATTTATGTCATTTAGTATTGACATGTAATTAAGTTCAAAAAGTAACTTTTATTTCCAGTGGAAGAGCTTTTCTGATTATGTCATGTAAGTTAATCAGGTAGAGGAGCCACAAAGGCATTCCCTCCCTCTCTTAACAAGCAGCAATCTATATTGTGTGCATTTGACAGGCAATGCTTTATACCTACACAGTTTTAAACCAATTATGAATCGAGTCTTTTCTTTATGAAAGCATGCTTTTGGTTGCATAATTTCTTCCAATAAAAATTCTATTAAATTTAATTACAGGTTGGAAAAAGATGCATGAAACAGAATAGATAGACACAAATTATGAAACAAATACCAAGCAATTTGTATTTACATTGAAATAACAGTCCAAGCTAAACATTGAACTTAAATATTTTAACTCCTTATCTCTAGTCCATTTTTTATTTTTAACTGAAGAAAATGTTAACCAGTATATCTGTAACATCTTATATTTTCCTGCTTCCAAATGACTCTTTTTACAACTGTTGCTGAAATCGATTGTTGATGATGGCAGAAAAGACCCCGAGGTCTTGAAGGTTAACAAGGCAATCATGAGAGAGCAGTGTACCTCCCTGGAAAGGTCTCTTCTCTATTCAGTACTAGTGAGGCACTGACTAAATTTTGGGCTCCCCAGTACAAAAGGCAAAGACATACTGGAGTGAGTGGGTGAGTGAGCCCAGCACTGGGTCAGAAGAATGTTTAAGAGACTGTAACACCTCTCATATGGGAAGAGGTTAAGAGATGTAACTGTTTAGCCTGGAGAAGGGAACGTTTAGGTGGATCTTATTCATGTGCACAAATGCAAGATGGTGGGTGTACAGGAGACAGAGCCAGACTTTCCTCAGTGGTGACCAGTAAAAGAGAGACATAGATTTAATAATAACATCATAGAATCATAGAACAGTTTGGGTTGGAAGGATCCATGAAAGAGACCCATGAGGGGTCCCTCATCTAGCCCAATCCTCCTCCAATGAACAGGAACATCTTCAACTAATCAGACTACTCAGACTCCTGTCCAACCTGACCTTGAGTGTTTACAGGGAAAGGACATATCCAACTTCTCTGGAAAACCTGTATACAACTTCTGTGGAAAACCTGTTCCATTGCTCTACTACCCTCATAGTAATTTTTTTTTCCTATCTTATCTGATCTAAACACCTCCAGCTCTCTCAACCTTTCTACACAGAAGGGGTGTTCCACCCCTCTGATCATTTTTGTGGTGGTTCTCTGGACCCACTTCAACGGGTCCATGTCTTTCCTGTGCTGGGGATACCAATGCTGGATGAAGTCCTCCAGGTGGGATCTCACAAAAATGGAGCAGTGAGAGAGAATCTCCTTCCTCAACCTACTGTAGCTCAGGATGCAGCTGAATTTCTGAGATGTGGGTGTACATTGCTGGCTCATGTCCAGCTTTTCATCTGCTAAGAGGCAATAAGAACAAGTCAAGAAATATAGAATTACCTGGCACAAGAAAAAAATTTTGATTGTGAGCATGGTTGAACAATAGAATGGGTTATCCAGGGATGCAGTGAATTCTCCATCCTTGGAGACAGTCAGAAGCTAAATTAACATGATTCTGGGCATCCTGCGTTCTGAGCAGGAGCAGTGGATAGATGATCTCCACAGCTCCTTTTCAACCTCTGTTATTTTGTGATTCTGCAAATAAAAGTAATTTTGAGCATCTGAGCACAATCAGTGAAGACTGTTTTGATTTTTGCTATTGATTCCAAAAGAGTGTGGTCAGACTTAATGGATGGTTTGGTGGCCTTGTAATACCATGGGCTTGTTAATGTAGTGAATTCAAAGTTACAGAGCAACACTGGTGTACTTTATTATTTTGTTGCCTTAAAGGTCAATGCAAAAATGGTCTGGAATGTTGAGAACAACTTAATTCAGATTGCAAATGTAGCTGTGAACTAACAGCCATGGAGCTGACCTATCTGAACAAATGGAAAGATAATTACTTCTCAGAAGTTCCATATGTGAATTAACCTTGATACAAAATGAATGACACGTGCCTGAATTTACAGGAATCAGAACATTAGATTCATGATATTGAGTTCTTGCAGCTGACTTTTCTAATATCTATTGCTCACTTAAGGAAGTCTCTCTCTTAACAGAAAAAAGTTTCTTCCTTCTAAGACATTTTTCTTTTTTAAAGCAAGAGGAGCTTACAGCATGAAAACTACCCTCAAAGTCTATGACTGTTAAGATCCATTTATTTTGCTTGCTTCAAACTTACATTGCATGAAAATGAGATGGTTAAATGCAGAGGTTTACCTTGTTTCATATTTTTTTTTGCAGCAAAGGATTCAGAGTCCAGAAGAACGTGAGCATATTACAGAATGCAGCGCTGACAAGTACAGCCTTTTTATTCTTTACCTATTGCATTATCTTGTAAAATCTCTTTTTTTTATCCTATCTCCTGTCCCTCTCCCCCACCTCAAAATCTTGATCAAGGTCAGAATGATATGAGTGGATTAAGGCTTAGCATTAAATCAGAGCCATCCGTCTCTTTTGGGATGCAATTGCCTATATTTAATTTACCATATGATTCTGAGTAAGGCTTTTAAACAGCAGTCCACCTCTCTTGCTTCTAAACACCTGAATTTCTGAATTGCTCATATTTTTTGCCACATCATGTGGCAATTTTTTTTTCTAAAGGGAAGATTTATTTGCTGACCCAGAAATTAAAGGGCTTTTTTCCACAGAGTGGAATATATGCAAGTAGGGACATTTAATTACTATTTACTCTTAGTATCTCTACTGCTAGTAACTGCAAGACAGCAAGTTTTGAAGATTTTGAAACTAACCCTTCTGAGAATAACTTTGTAAGAAATTTAATCCTACACTTTTGGAAGATGTCTATCCTAGATTTTCAACAGAGTACACCTCTGACCTTATATTGAGCATATCAGCATAAAACAGTAACTCTGAGCAAAAAATATTATAACTCCTAAAATCACAGAATCATTTAGATTGGAAAAGACCTTTGAGATCACAAGTCCAACCTGTGACCTAACACCACCTTGTCAACTAGACCAGTCTTTGCTTAAACACCTCCAGGGACAATGACTCCACCACCTCTCTGGGCAGTTCCCAATCACACTTTCTGTGAAGAACTTCTTCCTAAACCTCCCCTGTCACTACTTCAGACAATCTCATCTCATCCTCTTGCTGGAATGCCTGGGAGAATTAAAAAATTAACAAAATGGATCATTGTCGTTTTTACCGTGAATACTTAATGAAAATTCTTTGGTTTATTTATAAAGTTAAGGTCCAACCTGGTAACAGCTTGCATATGTTATCATATGTTTTTGGAAATTAAAATTTTTATGCTAAGGGGGCAAACAAAAGATAACATAAGCTACCATAGAAGATAAGTTGAGAAAAATAGAGACTAAAAATAAATTATCATTGGCTATAAGGATGTTACCATTTGTAGAGTTTTACTAATATTGCAGGCTGGATCTCACCTGATATCTTTATTAAAAAGTAAATATTTTGCTCACACAAATGTTATAAGCTCCAGTATGTACCGTATTCCAAGTTTCATAAAGAACGCATGCAACAAGATGGGAACATTTTCTGGCCCTCACATGGCACTCTAACTTGATTTGGTGTTGTCTATCCTCTCTGATCATGCAGTGAGATCCAAAATAGTACTTTGGCATCTGTAGCTTAATTCGGAAGAAATGTAAGGACTTTGTGTTACAACACCCAAAATACTGTTTAGGTGATCAAGATGCCATAACTGCATACATTTTCACAAGATTACTTGCTTTTATGCATACCACAGGTACTTAGACCACCACTGAAGCTGCAGGTATCCTTGCCCCCAACACTCATTCAGCAGGCGGACTCAAGACAAGATTAACATGCAATGATTTATTAAGTAAAACATGTTATTGTCACTCAAATTTAAGAAAAGACACCAGAAGAATGGTACTAATGACCTTTAATGCAATATCCTCATTGTATGATCCACTTAGCTATTCAGTAACTTCTAAGATTTGTGGACTTTAAAATAGAAGGCTTCTAATAGCTCTTATTTATGCTTCTCTCTCAGGATTTTGAGGGACAAATTAAGAAATCAAAACAGTAGGACTAAAATGTATTTATATCAGAATCAGAGAGCTGGTTTTCCTGCTCTTTGACTTCATCACACTGAATTCAAAGAGTTCTCACATCAAAACAATGATCAGTAAGAGTGGCTTAAACTGGGAAAGAAGGAGAGCACAAGAAATATGAGCCTTGACTGATTAGACACCTGACATCTGTCACTGAGCTCAGAGTGCAGAAATGATAATTTGACCTTTAGAATATCCAAACACTGTAGTCTCCAGCACTGTGCATTGTCTAAAGACTTGTTACGGATCAGTTGCAGCTAGTGGTTAATGGTTAAAAAAGTCTGAGGAGAGAGAACGTGTGAAAGAACAAGATATTAGATTGTAAAAGAGGAACCCCCTACATATAATCTTTACTCTTTTTTTCCCCTCTACCCTTTTTATTGCTCCATCTCACAAGCAAGAAAGCCTCCAGAAACAACCACATAGGTTATACCTGAGATTCAAAATTCTAGCTGTATGACACTGTCACAAATACAAATGATGTAGTGCCATTAATTCTTAGTTTTATATATATTTGTATACATATCTGTATGTCCACATGTCACCATATGAAACAAACATCAAATCTCAGAACCAGAAGTATATCTGTGATATTTATAGAGTCAATTTACTAACATAAATTAGTAGGAAATATCAGAGTAATTTCTTTTTCAAGTAAAACAGTTAATTTTGTTTGTCTATGCTGTTTTTGGAGAGAAGCTATCAATAGACAGTCTTAATAAAACCTTTTTTGTGCCAATTCACTGTTTTCTTTATTGATGAAAATCCGAAGTTTCAGTTTGTGTTGAATTTAACAATAACTCCCTGGGCTACTACTTTTTATTTAGACTTGATGCCCATAAAATGTCAGAAATAGTATCTTTACACACTTATTCAAATAAATATTGTCCTTGACAAGAGACAACAAAGATCTAATGATACAAAGTTGAACATCTTATAGAGAAAAGTACAGATAGCAATAATTACAGGCGTCCAAACCACTTTATTTTGCTACAACTGGGCCTAACCATATAAAGGAAAGAGAAAAAGTCAGAGGGCTCTAGTTAAATAAATACCACTCCAGCTTCCTACTTCCTCCTTTATTTTTCTTATAGCTCCATTCTCTGCTTTCTGTCTACCCTGCAAGTAGACAACAGCAGCAATTTCTTTCTGGTCGTTCCTAAGACAGTCTCAAAGAGTCATCTTTGATCTGAATATTGAAACAAGATAAGAAAATATGTGTTTGCCCTTCCCTAGGTCAACATAGTACCAGTAATGTAAGCATCAAAAACAGGCCAGCTGGACCTTACACTTGAAGAACATGCCCATTTCTCACACACAGAATAACAAGCATGAATGACTACAGTGTTATCTCTAATATGGCTTTCAACATCTTGTCACATGTAGTTGAAATAAATCCCCTCCTAATGCAGCATGTAGGCACTCAGGTCACACAAAGAGCTCAGCAAACACTCTGACTGGTACAGTGAGGTTTCATGAGCAGTCTTGGTGCCATCAAGTAGCTCCACAAGCCTTGGGCATTCCATGGAGGAACCTTGGAGGTTCCATGATGGAGGTGGCAACACTCCTCCCACATCTCAGTCCCTTTGGGTTCCCAGCCTCTGAGGTAATTATGTTTTAAGTCCTCAAGAGTCCTCCCAGATATGCCTGGAGGAGTTAACACTTTTGCACAACAACTAACCTTTCAGCACACTCTCAAGAAAATAACACTTGCACTCACAGCTCCTTCTATGAGTCCAGGATTAGGCTGCAAAGCCCCTCACAGGATTCAAATGTTCGTTTCCATGTGCCTAAGCCTAGACTGTGTCCTGTGGCTAGCTTTCTGATTAATCAAATTGGGTATCTGCTTTGAGAACAAAAGCATGATTTTCCTCTCAGTGAAGGTTTTTGGAAGCAGTGGGGTTAGTTCAGACTTTTTGGTAGACCTGAAGCTGGGAAAAATTTTGGAGTCTTATGATTTAGACAAAGAATTTTGACGACTTGGATGTCCTTTCTTTATCAGCACTATTTCCAATGTATTCCTCTAAAATATATTTCTATTCCCACAGAACATTATACATAGACTCTTTTTGTTTTGTACTGAGATTCAAAGTTAAAAATTGAAAGTCTCAAAGATTTTGAAAATTGAAGATGCTCAGTAGAGAAGATTTGAGACAGACCTAATGAAGTAATTAGAATTTTAGGTGACTCTGTACATGCAGAGGAGAGCTCCCAATAACAGAGACAGCTGGCCAAATTCCTAGGTGTCAGAGAGCAGGTGTGGATTGCTGGGTGACCAAAAGAGGAAGAGTTTAGTATTAGTAATCGCTGAGAAATTTACCTGACATGCCTACCATTACATAGCAATAATATAGAAGGGACAAGGACAGAGTCCTTGACAATCTAATGCTTATCCATTAAAAAAATCCTTTTTCTTTATTCTGTTCTCTTATGGGGTCTGGGTCATTCTTCAGGGAATAGAAAATTTGGCAGAAAATGCAGTATTCGAGTGAAGAGAGTAGGAAGGAATTAAGAGACAGGATCATAAAAGAAGATTAAACAGAACATCTTCACAGAATACTAGTATATACTGCATCACATGAAAGTAAAGCAGCCTTTGAGTATAGGCAATTTAACCCTTGATTTCAAATAGCTGTCCTCTTTTGAAATTCTATATGGGGAAGAAAAACTTAAACATATTTGGTAAGATGATATGAAATACCTTTTCTTGTTTGTTTTTCTTTTTGCCAGATGATGATGATGATGACAATGATAATAATAATAACAATATCCAAAACTCTTCTACTTATCTCCTGAAACAATATGGGAAATAAATATCCAAGTCCATATTCAAAGTTTTACTTGTCCACTCCTTTTTAGTGTCTGCAGCAAGTTAGCTAGAAGCTGGAGTCATCAAGCTTTTTAAGCATAATCTTTGGTTCATCTCCAAAAAAGGTCTGTAATATACTACCACAAGACAAGGGATTATGTAGATAATACAGCATATGATTAAGTAATCATAGGCAGTATTGTAATGCAAATACAAAAGACACAAATGGGGGTTGGTTAATCATAATCACAGAATCTCAGCCTGGTACTAAGATCTCAATTGTTACTATATCCCAGAATGGGACACATATCTTCTCAGTGAGCCGTATCTTAGCACTCTGGCCTTTTCAAAGAAGGAAAGGTTATGACAAAGTGGTATGCATTTATGAATATTTGCCATCAAGATCTTTAAAACTCATCCTTGCAAATGCATCCCTTAGAACAAATTTAATAACATTTATTTGGTCAGTCTCTTGATCTGTGCATAGGTGCAAGCATATATAATACACTGACTAGATTCACAGCTGCGCAACTTGGCCCAGAGATTTTTTTTCAAAACAGTTGTAACTATGCTTTTCTGGTCTTTCTACCAAAACCAACTCAAGCAGGCTGAAGACAGGTAAACCTTTGGTAAAAAATTTGTATGTCTCTGGAAGCACCACTAAAATGGCACCTTTTTCTAAGGCTGCACAGTAGTGTGATGTTATACCAAAGACATAAGAGCTTTAATCAGTGTACCTTTACAGATAAAATGCAGCATAAAAAGAATAACCTGTTTTTAACAGGAACCGTGCTGGGATGTTTTGTAGTATTTTATGTAAGTGACAGATAAATAGAGTCTTAATTTAGTTACCCATTTCACCCTAGAAACAGGAACATCAAAACCTGCACAAACCCTTATGACCCAAATCTAGCCTCACATATGGATACCTTCAATTAAAGCTACATGAACTACACTGTAGAAATCTAAAAGAGTCCCAGGAGTCAGTTCATTGAATTACCAGTTGTATAATAGTTACCGTTGCTAATACCCTCCCTTCTGCTTTTCTCTGCTGCTGTAAAGTGCATTAAGAGCCACTGCCATCTGTGCTGGCTTTCAGCAGGGCAATATCACGTTTCCTGACTGTTGCAGCACTCCGCAGCAAGGGCAGAGTTACCCCCCTTCCCACAATGGATGCTTTCTCTGGCAAGACAGCATTTCTCTCTCACCCACCCTACTCCTTCCCCACAAACCTGGAGATACAGGCCAAAAGTGGGTTTCACAAGCCCTCACTGACACCCAGCTGGAGGAGAGCCTTTCCATACCTTGGACAAACTTTCCATACCTTGGACAAACCTTCCATGTACCTATGACATGGAAATCAACATAGGTGTGTGATTTGCTTCCTCAATACCTGCATCTGAACAATCAGATTAATGCAAGGTAAATCTCTTGCATACGTAAGAGTTGGATGTGATCAGCTCAAAACAGAGATGGTCCAAAATATGTTTCCTCACAGAAGGTACCTGGAGAACCTTGGTGCACCTGCCCACATCGCAATGCTTATGGCAGCAACTCACTTTGTTTTACATGTTGCCCTGAGAAAGAGGAACAACAGTCAGAGAATAACATAACTTTAATTGAAGAAGTCTAGTAAGATTCTCAGGAAATTCTTTTGGTTCTAATTTGTCCCAGACTGATCTGCTTATGAAAGCTTGTGACATGGTTTGAAAGACACATGTACTTTGAGATTTTCTAACCGTTTAAGAAATGAAGTGTATTCCAAATATCTAAGGTTAACACCACATATATCTTTTTGAGCTGACATATTCATCTACTCTCTAAAGTGGAGAGTGACAAATTACTCAGATTGTGTGTATATGTAGACATGTATATTGACAAATGTACACCACAGGTTTTAAGAACTGAAACTTCCTGTTTGAAACAGGACAGAGCAGCTTTGCAAAACACAGTTACTGTTGGTAAAACTTTACAAGAAATATTAAGAAGAACAAGTTAGCAATGGCTTTATTTGTGCATTTTATGTTTTCTGTTATAAGCCACATGATACAAAAATTACCAGATTGTAACCAGCCTGTAGACACATCATTCTGTTCCATTGAAAGCTGCTTTGTCAGGCACATTCTAAGCCCCTTCAGAAAATTTTCTTCTAGAAATTCTTGCTAGGACAAAATGCATGTGGGAAGAAGAGTAACCTTCTCTCTTATACCACTAATCTAATTTGCAACAGTATAGCAGTGTCAGGTGGGAAAACAAACCCAAGCTTCAAACACATGAAAGAGCAATAAACAAAATTAATGCTCATATACACCAGTAAAAATAATTTAGAATTATATAAAAATAGGTGTCATTAGTCCAGTCCAGTCCAGATTATGGCATTAATAATATTGATAACTAGGCCCAGACTCCTTCTTTACTGAGCAGTACAACTCCGAATCTCTGGAGATGTCTGACAAATGTTTTATGCACATGATGATGTGTCAGCTCCTGCCCCTCTCACACCTTGCCATGCAAATAAAACATTTATCAAGCTCACAGAGAGGATTGAATACCATTTATTTGCCAAGAAATTGTGTGCTTATTGAACATTTGCCTGGTGTGTACTGTACATCTTACAGGACAGAATTATCTTTCTGGACCTGCAAGCCAGCTGTGATTGCAAATATTTTGCTTTTTCATGTGTGTTGCTTTTCAAGGGTCAGACTCTTCCCAATAAGACTGTTTTACAATACTCAGGTAAAGTGGTGAAACAATTTAATGGCTGGAGGAGGTAATACTGCACCCTTTATTACTGTCACTGTAATGACAGTAATCAAGCTTTGTACAAATGAGAAAAGCTGACTAACACTTTTAGTGACATCAGTGAACGAACAGAAAACTCTCCCTTCTAAAAACACATACCTTGAAATGTCTGGGAATTTTGCAATTTGGATATCCCATGCTGTTCGACGTCTGTTTCTTACCCTCTGAAACCAAACTAGATTTTTAAGAACTGCATCATGGATGAGATATTGCAATCACAATCAGAATAGGTGGATTTCACAGGATAATTGTTCTTTGTGTCAACTATACAGCCAGCACTGAATTCAGATGGAGCATTCAGTGTTCAGCAGCACAGAGAGGAATGGAATTTTTCTAGACCTTGCTAAAACAGCTAGCTGAAATGTCAGAGGATATCTGGAAGAAAAGTGGAGTTGCTCAGCAATTCACAGGGTAGTATCTGGGTCACATATGTCTGGTTTATTTACTTTATGTGAATGATCATTCTATGGTGATTTGAACTTTTACTGATCTACGTCCATCAAATGCAGTCATTTTTTGAGCCCACATAAAAATGAAAGTTTATTTGTTTTCTTTAAGAGGAAAAAATTCATCCCCATAAATAGGAAAACACTGAACAACAAATGGTGGTATTGTTTGTGGCAAATAAGTCTATAACAGGGGCTAAGTTATGACTATAAGTGGGTGAAAAAAAGCCAACTCAAAGTCAGGACATGGTTAAAAGAGTGTGCCACCCAGAGGAAATTGCATGATCCTGAGTAGATACAGAGTGTGAACCACGGACAAAGCATATGCACATTTCAGAGAAACCAAAATACTGGGAGAGGAGGGACTTTCACTCAGAAACAAGACACAAGGGGCATGCAGGCAAAGACAAGTGACAACCATGCAAAGATCTGCAAAGTGCAGACAACATGGGTAAAATAATAACAACATATTAAGCCAAATAGATTTATGTAAAGATCCTATAGCTGCTGTTGCAACTGAGAGGAGTAATTCCTCAGACTTGTATTGCTCAACAACATTCAGCCCAAAATACAGACTGCACGCTGCCATGTATTCACTATTTTACAGGCATATGCACAAAGAAAAAAAATAAAATAAAAAAGAGAGAAAATAGAAAGGGACTTGATAAACCAGAGTGTTTATGATTGTAACCTTATCCCTATAGGGGAGTGTGTGAACTGAATGTGTGAAAGCAAAATAATTAATGGGAAATGACGAAATTTATAGTAGAACCAGTGAGAAAAGTGTCTATTATGGTATGAAAGCTCACCCAGCCATTGCTGTCCCTCAAGAAAGAAAAAACAGTCACTGAAAGGATAAGGCGTAAAATAGATAAGGAAGAATCTGAGACTGCTTTCTTCCTAATGGTGAAGGAATAATCAGAAGACCATAAAAAGAGAGCTGAAAGATCATCACCATAGTTTAATTTTCTGTACCCTGAAGTAAAGTTTAAAGGAAGAGCTCATTACTTGGATAATTGTTGTTTAAGTAGAACAGCTGGTAAAGCAGGCATCTTCACTCCTACTTGCAGCTGGAGACGAAAATCTTTCCTTTTGTATCTACTAGGAAAAATTTAACATAAATGTGTAAAAAAATATTTTTCACTCCTTTGAAGTTGAACAGATTTCTCAAGTGAAGGTGTCTCATCTAGATCCAGACAAGGCTTCACTTCTGTCTTTTGTTCTGTATTTCACATATCTCACTGAATGACAGGACACATTTATGATGCCAAGGAACTGTAGCTCTCAGTCCTCAATGCCAGTTTCTTTGAGATTAGTGAGAGAAACTAGCAGACTGATAAACTGATCACAGTGGTCCCCTTTTCCTGAGGATATGAACTCTTGGCTGGATTAATTTTACAGAATCCACCAGGAATTCAGAATGAAACAGAAGAAAAATATTTGGGGAGAAGAAGAGCACAAAAGGAAAGGTTCAGAATAGTTCTCAAAATATTTTCTGGATAACAATAAATAATAGATATATCCCATGCAATGAAAATGCTATATGAGGATCTCTTTAGAGACAAAAAGTAAAACTCCTTGCTTGATATTATAAGACAGGAGTACCTTTGAGCACTGTCTGTCCAACCCAGCTGTTCAAAAAAACATCATAGGAAGCAGACATGCAACTGAAATGGGATTATTCAATTTCGTAAAGAACATGAGAACTAGTCTGAGATTTACATAACAATGACACAATCCTTAGGTATTCTAAGGACCAAAGTTTTTCACGAGTATTTCGAGGAATTAAAATCAGGCAACTTCTATGGGTGCAAAAGCATAAATTAGCTCTGTTTCTCTCCAGTATGCTGTACATCACAGATCACAGCTTTCCTGCGTTCAGCTCCTCATGCACAACAGAGTGGAGAAGGGAGGTGTCTCATACATAACATCAGAATACAAAAGCAGCAAAAGAATTGACTTAAAACAAGCTTATTTGACATTAAAAGAGATTTTTTTGCAAGCTGTGACTCTTCAGGATCAGCATTTTTATGCATTGGTAAGACCTATGACTCAGGAGTAGGAGAAAATGAAGATGAGGATGCCAAAGTGCTCAAGGGACAGGGACCATAATGTATGAGGGGAAGCTGACAGAAAAGAGGAAACTCTGGGAAAGTTTAATTGCTCTTTCCTCTTTCCTACAACATAGGGTGACATTAAATGGAAGATGAAGACACATTCATCTCAGAGTGTACAGGAAAAAGACACAAGTTAGTCCAAGTTAAACTCGGTTTTCCTAAGGAAAAAACTTTCCCCTCAAAGAACATGACTGAGTCCATATGAATACGCTATGAATATGTTTCCATTCCTGCAGATTTTAAAAATTCAGATGGACAAAGCCCTGAAAAACCTTATCTAAACTTTGAAACAAGCCTTTTTTTGAGCAGGAAGTTGGACTAGATGATGTATAAAATCAAATGTTTTCAATTTTTTTCTGTGAATTTCTATTTGCAAGTAGAATTTAACAGAACAGTTGAGTATTAAGAGTCAAATTTTGGAATGCAAGTAAAACCAATTGAAAATGAACCTCAGTATTACAGATTACTGAAAAGAGTTGCAGACTAACAGTATTTCATTTTATGATGCACCTGAGAACCTCATTTCACATTCACCTCATAGCGAGAAGCTGGCAATAAAACCCACATATGCCAACATCTGAATTATGCAACTGCAATTTTAGGAACAACTCTGGACAAATATTAACTTTGTAAATTTTGCAGTGTTCTGTAGGTTTGAATGTTGCTGTTGCGATAAAAAGACCATATAAAAATGAGCCACAAATGACTATCGTTATCTATCAAAAGAGTACCTCGGTTTCCTCATACTTTTGAAGGATTACTCTTACTAACTGCACTGTCTCATGAAGCTTCCTGTATACAATGAGAGATTGATTGCGAGTGTCCTCTTTACTCATGATGAAATACTCCATTATGATTGGAGGGGTGATTTGATCACTTGCTCTTAATTTTGCATACGAATCTGTAGATGGAATTCTTAAACTTCAGAGGATTAAGATGCTGAGAGATGGTTGCATATGATTTAATATGGCATACTGTTGCCACAGAATTTTCAAAGGCCTCTTTCTACTCCTCTGTGGAACCCATGTTGATATTAATTCTTTGTTTCTGTATACTGCACTATTAAACTTAGTCCACATTCCTCAGGGTGTGAGGTTGACCATACTCCTACAGGTTTTGGCTTGTACATAGATTTTGTTTGTGTCCACTGAGGACAGAAAGCTGAGTGCTGAGACTGTGCAGACTAGAGTGTTTTTTACCACTGTTGCAGGACTGAACTTTCCAGGCAGAGGGAATTTCAGTGTGAATACCTTTCTGTGCAATCCTGTTTATATAGAGTCACTCTCTTTAGCACTACCCACCAGAAAATATCTGGGAATTATAACAGCCACATAGAGGCTGCATGCTCCTTCCTCCCAAAGAAAATGCTTGTTTCTCACAAAACACAGATGCTGGAAACAGGTTTTTACTGGAAACAATTATCTGTAGCAGAATGGTGCACGGGGCTTAGGCAGTGCCTACCACAAAGTACTTAAGTTTGCCTCTAATGTAAAAAAGTAGCTTCACTTATTTGGTACTCATAAGCATAACCTGCCCCTTCTGCTGCAGGGAAAATACATGTATAATTCTCTTTCTCTGAGAGTAAAAATTTCTCATTTATGCTGGATGGCAGACAGGAAATAGCAAAGCACAGATAACTCCTAGGGCAACATGAAACAACAAAGGAATGTCAGCCTCTGCTGGCTGGACAGAGACATTGAGAGTGACACCAGCTCCTCTCATGTGTTTCCTTGTCACCATAAAAGAGTTGCATGTGGTGGAGGTATTCCAATAATTCATGCTACTGTGACATTCAGTCACCAGTGAATAAATCCCATGCATGTGACAGACTGCAGGATAAAGAGCAGCTCTCACAAGCCACATAGCATATGCTACACCAACACAAAAACAGCAAGAGGGATATTCATGGGGGGTTCATGGAATCATAGAATTATAGAAGGGTTTGGGTTGGAAGGACCCTTTAAGGGTCACCTAACCCAACCCTCACTGCAATGCGCAGGATCATCTTCATCAAAATCAGGTTGATCTGAGTTCTGGCCTTGAATGTCTCCAAAGATGGGGCTATTGCTTCTCTGGGCACCATGTTTCACACCCTCATTCTAAAACTTATCTTCCTTACAACTAGTATGAATATATACTCTTTTTGTTCAAAACCAGTAACTATTGTTTTAACATTATTTCTACACTCTGATAAAAGATTTGTATACCTCATTCTTGTAAGTCCTCTTTATAAATACTGAAACACCACAATAAGGTCTTCCCAGAGCCTTCTCTTCCCCCGGCTGAACAACCTCAACTCTTTGTCTTCAGCCTGTCTTCATAGGAGAGGTGCTCCAGAGCCATGATCGTCTTTGTGGGTGTCCTCTGGATTCATTCCAACAAGTCCATGTCTTTCTTGTGCGGGGGGCCCCTGAGCTGGACAGAGCACTCCAGGTGGGGGTCTCACAAGGGTTGAGAGAGACCAGCTGGCCACACTTCCTTTCATGTAGCCTGGGATAGTTTAGGATTTAAACTGAAAGACAGAAGATTTATATTAGATATTAGAAAAAAATATTTTCTGTGGGGGTGGTGAGAGCCTGGAACAGGTTGTCCAGACAGGTTGCAGATGCTCCAACCCTGGAAGTGTTCAAGGCCAGGCTGGATGAGGCTTGTTTAGTGAAAGGTGTCCCTGTTCATGGCAGGGGAACTGGAATAATTCTGTGATTCTGTGATACGATTCGATGATCTAATGTTCAAAGTTATTGCCCTGATACCCACCCTTTCCACATTGTCTTATAAAACTGATGCAGTGCTGGACATTTTTAGAATGGCTGACATTTTACAATTTCTTTTTTACCTTCCATTTGCATGGGAAAGCACACAGGGACAATTCTCTGTGGTAGAAATGCCTAAGGCTGTTTGTACTGGCTCAACAGAGCACAGCAGAGAAACAGCATGCACTTTTTCATATTTGTGACTTTTCAAGGTCATAGATCTTTTTTCTCCATCTTCAAAAAAATCTCACCTCAATAATATAGGTGCTTCAATAACTTAGGGATAAGTGAAATGCAAGTAAGAGCGCAAATGAAATAAACCTCTGCTCTCACAGGTTCATTCATCACCATGCAGAGTACCAAGAGCATGCTTCAAAATCACCCTACCAGGATAAGAGAATTGTTGGATAAAGGTAAATCTTGATCAAAGTCATAAACAATCATCATAATAATCTCCCAAAAACTTATAAAAGATTATTTAAATTCTGAATCTCTTAAGTAAATCAGGGTTTATCTTGTGTGGTTATTATGGACTAAAAATGCAAGATTCATAATCACTTGGTAACTACAAGAGTGCTGAAGCACAAAGTGGCAATTAAACTTTCTTTATCAGCAGCATGTGGTCGCACTGCTCCAAAAAGGAAAAAGCTAAATAATATGGACTGAGAGAATAGTGGAAAGATGCATAAGAAAGGGAGTCTCTCCCTTTAGTAAACCAACTACTGATATAATCCAAAGCTTTAGTTTTAAGGGAGAAAATATCTCATTGCTTAACTTGAGACATATATTTGCTAATACACTGGACAACCCAAATAAGAAAATTCAATTTTGCACTGAAGTAGAACGTCTCCAAGGAACAGGTAAGCACACCCATAATACATCGGAACAGTCAGCAGACAAACCTTTGGCAGATGCACACTGCTTGTTACTGCTGACAGATCCACGAGACCACCTACATAGCTGTTATGTCTGCTGAAGGAAGTGTCAAGTGGAAAGAATAACCTTGACACTGCAAAGATTGACAGTGCAAAAACTAAAGTGTTTGTAAAAACAGAATTGCTCTGAGTTTGGTGGGTATATTTTGCAATTCTTATCCCTTTGCCTAGTGTCAAATGTTCCTCGATAGACTAAGGTGGCAATGTAATTTCTAGGTAGCAGCCAGGTATCCTGTGTAGTAACACTTCATAAATTTAATGAGTTATGAGTCTCTTTCTAAGAAATACCACAATACCCCTTCAAACCCTACCACAGTGTGAGTTCTGTCTGGGAGCTTGTCAGAGGACTTGATGAACTCCTTCATTTTTGCATCAGTAGAAAACCCCTCCAAGCCAGGAAGGATCTTTAATGCTTTTTTTTTTCATTATTATTAGAAAAATAATTCTGTGCAGATTGACACAGGAGGCTAAACAATTTCCTTTCCTTCCTCAGGGAGTGTTTGCTTTGACATTCTAACCCGTCCTTTAAAAGCTGAGCTGGAATTTGCAGAGGAAGTTGTGAGTGGGACAGACCCAATAGCTCTAAACATGGAGTTCTTTAGCACCATGGAGTTCAGAAATGTATTTCCAATAAAAAGCATGTAAAACATTTGTATGTCCCCTAGAAGGTTTACTAAGAATCAGAAAGGAAAGCAGACAACACCTGTAAGGTGGACTGAAATATCTTCAAACCCTAGTTCAAAAGTACCTAATTTTCCTGGTGCTCCTGCATGAACTGATCAAAATCATAGTGATATCTAAAATTAACTTAGGGACATAACTTTACAAGAACAATGAAGTAAGAAGAAAAAAAAAAAAAAAGAAGAAAATACAATTATTTTTTCTTCATATTTATAAATTTTATTTCTCTTCTTGAATCTTCTCTCTCACAGAGAAACCAATCCCAATCTAGATTATATGGTGAAAAGGAATTTGTACCCAAAACTTAATTTTCTTTTTTTTCTATGTTTTCTGACTCAGTTGTTCAAGCAGGTTACCAGCTGATAATACTCATGCTTGTGGGAGGCACAAGGAGACAGCATGAGGATGGGAATAGAAAATGAGAGTACAAAACTACCTTTCAAATGCAGTATCATTTTATACCTGCTGCAGTAGATTACAAGGTCACAGTTTGAGTGCATCTGGCCATCATAACAACACACATGGGATTTTCTTAAATTTTCTGTTATATGCAGATCAAGTTTTGATGTTTTTCCAGCAGTTCAGTCTAGCCTGAATTAAAGCCATCCATCCTGTTCTGTATTTATAATCAAATATCTGCTTTAGTCAAACTGCAGCTTTAGTCCAAGGAAGGTTAAAAGCCTAATTTGGTTAGTGACTCTGAAGAAAATCTTGTGCAACCCTTACTATTCACTGGCAGACTCAGGAAACCTGAGACTTCTTGGATCCTGACAGATTTATTGTCTGAATACAAATTTTAAATGTGATTTCTTTCCTCATTAACCTTGACATGAAACAATTATGGGCAGCTCTGTGGTTAAAACAAGACAGACACATCTCCTTCACTTAAGTGTTATAAGGCAAAGTGTTGTAAAGTATTCTGTGAATCTGTCCTCCCCATTACATCAAGTCCTATTTCTTTCTATTGCTTTAATACCATGTAAGAATAGTGCTCACCAGCTTCCTATTTTTGTTAAAATGAGTACATGACTGTGTTCATTCTGGTCCTTGAAATTCTAATAGACTGGTGGAGCCTTGGTTTCTTGTGGTACCAAGTATTATTCCAGCCTTCAAAACACAGCTTTCACA
>VXBU01015490.1:1122-13206 GCA_013400315.1 Bombycilla garrulus
TAGTAAAAATGCATATGAGACTAAAAAGCATCTGAAATGTTATGCCTTTAGTTTCTTGGGACTGGAATCTGATAAAAAAAAAACAATTTGTCATTGGAATGACTGAAACTGAAGGTTTACTCCATGAATCTTAGTTATTTTTTTAGTGATGTAACATACAGCTCAGGTAAAATATCTCATCTCCTGTCAAAGAAGCAGATGATGGCCTTTTGATGTTGACCAGCGCTACAGAACGCAGCATAGTTTCTTATTAAAGCATGGCAAAATCCTCCATAGGTTCTACAAATTTTTTTGTATTAGCTATGAAAAAAATTATTCCAGTGATAAAATTCAAGTCTCCATTTGGCATATGTATGTGAATGGAAGCCTCTTACTTAAGAAAGTGCACTCTGAAGCTTCCCTTAAACTCATTGTAGCAGTACATTAGACATGACAGGTGTGGAATGACATTTATCTGCACAGTAGTCTGAGCATCCTTATGGAGTACTGCACTTTATAAGGGAATTAGTCAAGACAAACTTACTAGGATCTTGCTGATAGAATTTAGGCAGCTGAAGACCTCACATAAGTTACAATACTATCATCATGCCATGATTTCCCTTTGCCCTATGCATAGGGTTTCTGTTGTCCTTTGCAGTTCTCTCTCCTGGTTACCTGTCCAGCCCATCATTTTTGCACATATATTTTGGTGTAGAGTGGTGCAAAGCACAATGACGTCTCTCTTGTATTATTTAGATTCTCACTGTTCCCAAACATACCATATTGTGTTTTGGTTTTAGGTGGTAAGGAAACAAATATAATATTACATAAAGAAAAAATTTCAGGATGCATAAACAGTGAAAAGAAAACTTTAGAGTCACATTATTAACAATGTATTTTCACATTGTTTCTGTACTGAAATGAGTGGCAAAGTTAAGTAGAAGGTGAAGCAGAGTTCATCTCATATTTTGAATTTCTTGTATTTTTAGGTCCTAACTTTGTTTCCCCAACAGATGAGATACTGGTTTTGAAGTTGAAATAAATGTATGTATTTTGTGTGCTCTACCTTAGAGGCTAAAAACAGAATTACTCTCCTAATTAGGAAAAAATTATCTGATGCTACTTCAGATCAGATTGTGCTGAATACCATAGTTTTGACCTGCTTTTAAGTAAATTGTCACCATAGTGGATCTTTCGAGTAGCATTGGAAAGAGTATGGAATAATCATTAAGTAGCTATAAAAAAAATCCCAGTACATTGTCTTGCAAAAGGTACACGTGCAAGTTGATCGGTTATTTCTCAGGTTCAGCATGTTTAGCAGATTACCATGAGTTTTTGCAGATTTGGTGACTTCATTATAGTTCATACTGTGGATTTCTGCAAAATCTTTTAAATTAGACTTGTTAGTCACTGTATATGAGTCTTTAGAAAAGCCTGTCTGTATACTTATGCTTGCAAGTAGATTTTTTTCCGGGTATGTAAGTCCATTAAAATAAATCAGCAGACACAAAAGAAACATTGTTTCAAAAATACAGCATGTGTGTTTATCAGTAAAACAACCAAACAAATTGATTAGCATTATATCCATGTCACAAAGCAAGGAAATAAATTGCTTAAAAGTTACCACTGCGATTCACAAGGCAGTAAGACAGAAAGAAGCACGTGGTGCTCATTGTCTTCTGACTTGATGTATGAACCAAAATGGTCTCTTGTCCACCAGCTTTCTTGTAAGCATATATGCCAGTGTGTGGTAAGCATATGTGTCAATGTCACATGTGTTCTTCATTCATCCCTTGCACAGGCCTCTCATCTTCTCAGTAGTTTTCCACTGTGTTTTATATAGTAGTAATAGTAGTAGTAGTAGTAATAGTAGTAGTAGTAGTAGTAGTAGTAGTAGTAGTAGTAGTATTTTCAGTCTGCTGCCTATATTGCTTTTTTCTGCCGTCAGTCTTCAACAAGGGTAAGTGCTGAGTCCTGCCCTCGGGTCACAGCAGGCTGAGGCAGTGACGCAAGCAGAGGCAGAGTAGCTGGAAAGCTGCCCAGCAGAAGATGACCTTAGGGTGTTGGTTGACAGCAGCTGAATATGGGCCAGCTTGTGGCCCAGAAGGCCAATGGCATCCTGGCTTGGATCAGAAATAGTGTGGTTGGCAGGACCACATCTGATATTTCTTGTATCAGAAAGACTGTGGAAGGTCTCTTTCCCCCTGCAGTCAGCACTGCTGAGGGCACACCTCAAAGCCTGTACCTAGTTCTGGCCCACTTACTGCGGGACAGACACTGAGGAGCTGGAGCGTGTCCAGAGAAGCAGAACAGAACTGGTGAAGGGTCTGGAGCACAAGTCCTGTGAGGAGCAGCTGAAGGAGCTGGGGTCTTTAGCCTGGAGTAAAGGGGGCTCAGGTGTAAACTCACTAATCTCTACAATTGCCTTGAAATTGAAAGGAGGGGGTATAGCCAGCTGGGGGTCAGACACTTTTCCAGGTATCAAGAGATAGAATAAGAGGGCATAGCCTGAAGTTGAACCAGCTGAGGTTCATTTTTCTGAGCATCAAGAATAATTTCTTCTCGGAAAGAGTTGTTAAGCATTGAAACAACTGCTCAGGGAAGTAGAGGAGTCACCATCCTTGGAGTTGTTTGGGAAGTAATTGGATGTTGTACTTCATGCTGTGGTCTAAGTGACGAGGTGGTGATTGGTAAGCGTTGGACCGATGTTTGAGGTCATTTGCAACCTAAATTATTCCCTTATTACACATAGTTTTCTTCCTCTTATTTTATTGTTTCTAAATTATATTTCAGGTTTCTAGTATGTCCTGTCATACTATCATATTACTTTCGCTTTCTACCATCTCTTGAGCTGTTTTGTCATTCTTTGTCATAGGCAGCTTCAGTTTTGATGATTTTATACCCACTGCTTGTACTCTGGAAGCATACATCCAGTGTATGATTACCAGAAGAAATGGGAGTAGTGTCTAAGAAAGAAAATTCCCCGCATTATGGGAGTTGATTTGAACTTCTTGGAGGCTAAACAAATACATTCTGTTCTCTTTCCTGACCATTGGATGCTGCAAAGCTTGGATGTTCATGTTGTTTTAAAAATCAGCTTTTAGACTTCTCTGTAGCAAAAGTAAAGAGCAGATGTAGAGGTGTACAGAGGTTATTTGCTTTACATGTACGTTACCTGGTGACTTAACCATTTAATTACCATGAAATTACTTACAGTGTGACACAGATGTAAAGTAATAACATGGAGAATTGCCTTTAGCAGTAGCTGTGTGAGGTGAGATCTTTCAGAATAGACTGTACTGGGTGCCTAGACCTTAACTCAAATGTAAAAAGGTTGCTAGTCAACAGTTGGATTGTATCATACCTTTTCAAAGCCTAAGCAAAGTAGGGGCAATAGTCTTCTCTGTTATAGGATTTGGGTTCCAGATGGAATTTTTTGAAGATTCATTACTGTTTTTCTCCAGTATGACAGTAAGGACTCACCATTCATGAACAAAATGTAGGACTTGTTAAGACCTAGAAGGTGTCCCAGAGCCTTCCTTGGCTCAGATTTTCAATTTCAGCTTTCTCTGGCCCTCTGAAATTGAAGTATTTGGCCACTGTATACCTCCAACCGAGGACTTTATAGTTACTACGCAAGCACTGAGCATATCTGTTTATTTTTCCTTCCATGGCTATGTTTTCTAGCACTTCAGATAATTAAATATAATTTTCCTATTAGTGTGTTAGCTATGTCTGTGGATATCAATAGCACATTTTGTTATTATGTAATGTACTGCTTCATTAGTCATACATGCCGTGGCATTATCATACCTGTATAGTCTTTCAGGCTTTTATTTCTGCACTTGATGTCACCTTTAACAGCTCGGTTCCTGCAGTTCCACAGCTTTACATATACTGTGAGCTGAGGTAGTTGGACAGTTAGTACAGAAATGCAGATCCCCGTACTTTACTATGTATTAAAAACTCAGGGCTGTGAATGTGAGGTCATTTAGAGCATATCACTGATTCTTAACAGAAAAGAAAGAGATGAAACCTAGTGATGTCTGCTCAGTAAAGTACGCCTTTTGCAAAACTGTTGCAGGAGTTGCTAGGCTTTGGTCATTGAGTAATTCTTCTATGACAGTATTCCATTTGAGTTTGAAGTATTTTCAAAACTTCAGCTAAATCATTCACTTATACCTCTCAGCTAAAAATATCTTCTTCCTTCTGTGTTACTCTTCTGAAATAGGTAAACTTCAGTGGAATTAACACCTGTTAAATGCAATGTGCTTGGAGGTACACAGGGGCCAAGACAAGTGTAGAAATCCCAAGTTTTTACTAATGCTGTTTACTCCATTTCTTGGCATTGCCTTTAGCAATCACTTTTTTATTTCATAAAGTGTAGAGCACTCTCAGAACATGATGGGTCAGCCTTTCTGAAGGAGTAATATTGTCTGAAATTGGAACATGCTGTGCAGCTGAACTGATAGCAAATTATGGACAACCATCTGGGATATCTGTGTAGCAATCATTAGATTGCAGTGACAAAACCATATAGTCATAATTTTGAAAATGCGTAAGTACATTATTATTTAATAGACTGGTAATTAGTTCTTTCTTGCTTACGTTCGTTTGTAAAAACATACCCTGAAGGTCCTAAAGCTATACTTGAGGGCAATTTGTGTTGTAGAATCATAGATTCTGCTTTTGTGTATTGTATTCACAGTTTACACAGTCTTATGTAAGATTTAGAGTAAGGTTGAGACAGCAGATAGAGATGAAAATCTGAAATTTAAAGAATAAGTACTAGCAGCAGAGCCGTGCTGATCCTATCTTATGCCTTAGATATAATCCCAAAAATAAAAGCAATGTCTTAAGAAGGATGGGACATGCATACCAAAGTACTGCTTCCCGTAGAAAAACTGCAGGTTATGCAATAGAACTTTGGAAATTCAGAAACTGAAGTGGGACTATGTAAAGCAGTATATAATATGTATTTCTTTCAGGATGCTTTCTTCATGCAGCACCAAACATGTTCTTAAAGGCTGTATAATTTTTATATCACATTTCCTAAAAAGAAAAGTTTGTATGAGCAATTGTTTATTTGGTGACTTGTCTTTTTTAGCCTTTGCTAAGGTTGGCTTTTAGTGATGTAGGAAATTGAGGAAGACAGCTAGGTAGGATTTGGGTGGATTATGGATAAAAAACACTGTGCAGACTTCTTCCTCCCTCACTTCAATCTTAGGTTTATTGTGTTTACTTTAGGTTAAGATGAGATAGTTCTGGAAACTGGTAATTTACCTCAACATTTCATCAATGGTGTAGAGTCTTAGAAACTCAAATCTTTACAGAAGTTCTGAGAACACAGCCAGCACTTGTTTACAATTAGTTTTGTGCACTGAAAATTGATTCCAGGTACTCAACTGCTGCCTGTTAGCACAGAGGATACTTATGTCAATTTTCTGGCAACTCTGTGAAGCAGGAAATGTCCTGTTGCAGCAGCTTTAGCATTTTGCATATGTNACTAGGGTTTTTTAGGAGAGTGGCCTCATCAACTGGCTCAAAGTTTTGCAGAACTAAAAAACTTCAACCCCACTCCACTCCAGAATAGCCAAGCTCCAAAGGAATAGAAATATATCAAATCTTATTAAATATCTTGCCTGATTATCCTTAGTCATAGATTTTGGTTAAGTTTCTATTTTCTCTTGCACTGCCACTGTCTGTGTACGAAACAGAGCATTTGGAGAGGTTCATACCCATGAACTATCTTATCTTGAGGAAAAGACTTTTTTTTGCATTAAACCTGAGAACTTTGGGGTTGAAAAGATGTAAATGTTTATGGTCACTGTCATACCAAATCTGTCTTGTCATTGAATGCACTGAGAAAGTATTTGCATGTGAAATATTACTGGTAAGGCTTGCTTTTATAGTTGTGGTTACACTGAAATCACCAACGAACTTTTATGTTAAACAACAGAATTTGTAGAATTTCTTGAGGTTTGTCCCTTCCCTGTTCCCTGTACTCTCATTCTTCCCATAGAGATGTATTGGCTGGCTGGGTGATAGCACATCGTCTTTACTTAGTTTTATACCAACCTTTCTATCAGTGTCAATAGTTACTTCTATTTCAACACATTTGGTTTTATTTAGGGATTTATAAATAGTGTTTCTGGTATGGTGCCAGTCAGATCCTTTCTCCTAAGCAGTGTATTTCAGAGGCATTCTACTCTCCAGGGACTTCTGTGCTGAGAGCGTCTCTCAGACTCCTAAGCACAGGGTTTCGTAGCATGTTAGTGAGTATTAATTCAGCACCTTGCTACATCAGTTTTGCCTGCTGAGTTTATAAAAAGTTGTTAGACAGTACTGATGAGCAGACTAGTCCCATTTTTAACCTCAGATAGGGAAATGGTGTTAGAGATGGATTGAAGGCCTTTCTGCCTTTGTCTGCCCATGCCTTACTGCCTGCATCTGATCAATTAAGCTGTACACTGAACATAGTTCAATGTTACAGAAATTCATCCTGTAGATTTATTCCTTAGGAAATGCTTCTTTATCACCTGATTACTTGGAAGAATCTGACCTAAAAGATGCTGGTAAGTAGCTCTTAGCTAGAGGAGCTTGTTTCTTTGAAGTGTCCATCTGCCCCATGTTGAAGATGCTCCAAGATCTTAATTTCTGAAAGTAAATTCAAGTAAGTTTTGATGGTCTGTCTTCATTGGGTCATATAGTCCTAGGAAAATAAGGCTCAGTATTGAGCTACCTGTTCATGATGACTGGAGTCATACTCAATTTATTAAAGAACTTTACTGGTTAAAATACCTGTGGTCTGCTTATTAAGCCTAGGAGCCGTCACTTCCTTGCTTGATTTCTAGATGGGAAATACATGTAGGAAAGTAAAGAGTCAGTCTACTCCCATAATCGTGTTCCTGCTGTTTATTTGGAAATGTGGACCGACAGTACCTTTTACATGTGCTTTCTTTGAAGGGCACTGTTAGCACCTCCATAGCCTGGCAGCTTCCCTGAAGCTGGCTGCTGGCTTGGACCTTGTCATAGGTGATGTAAAGTGCATCAAAAATAACTACTTCTCTCTTGATGCTTGACTGGGGAACAAATGTCTACCTCTGCTTCTGGTCAGTGTGCAGATCCACAGGCGTGTTGCTAGATGCTGTCAGCTTGTCCTGACGTCAAGGGAGGTCCACTGCCAGCAGCTCATTACATACTCATCGCCTCAGTAATGCACCTTCTGCCTGTCACTATAGCAACCCCCTGGAAAATTACCTCAGTAGACACTAAAATTCATTTTTATTAAAACTAATTACAGATATAATTAACTTCTGAAACTCGGTTGGTATTATAAATTTACTCAGAACCATGTATTTTCCCATTTTCTTTCCTTTCTATAATGCCTAGCTGAGGAGCTGTTTGGGTAAGAGGCCATATAGCTACAGTGTGACTCATCAAAACCAGGTTTCTTAGTAGGTGGTGAAAATTAACTCTGAGTACCACGTAGCTGAGACCTAAATGTCTTGCACAGTTGCTGCTACCTGTACAGCCGAATTTCCTGTAGTAATGCTGGTGATTACTCACTGTTGGACTAGCCCTTTCGATGTCTTCAAGGGTATTTCCAATTCTGATATTGTTATTATGGCTTTAAAATTTGAAGCTAATAAACTAAAAAAAATACCTGGTCTGGGCAATTACTGGCTACTCTCCTTTTTGTGTAAGATTGTGGCTATGTCAAGTCGTGTGGTTTGTTTGCAAGAGTGCATGTGTAGCCAGTTGTAGTGTATATTGGAGAGTTAGGTGCATTGGTAAGACTGATTGCAGTATTTGTTAATTCATTTCAAGTTGGGCATCTACCCTAAAACACACTGTGCATATCTTTTATGGCTTTAAATTTTTTGTTTGTATGTAGGATTTGTTTGCCCAGGAGGGCAATACAGTTGTCAGCAGTTTAGGGCTGCATTAGCTAAGTGCTTTAGAACCACAGTGAATCTGCTTATACATAAAAAGCCCATCAAAATCTTCATTTTCATTTACTTCTCATCCATCTGAATTCAAAAACCCAACACATTTCACATAGCCGTGGCTTCACGACTTCTCTTATGATTGCAGATAAGCCCATGGAGGAAGTAACTCCACCCTGTTTTCCTGCTGGAGTTTATGGACTTGCCACATCCCAGAACATATCCATCAAAAAAACTGTAATTGGAACAATTTCAGTAGTGTTTCTTCACTATTCCAAATAATTTTGGTGGAAATATGTTATCAAGCTGTTGCACAAGTGGAAGAGCTGGCAGCTGGGGATGGGCAAAGGAGCAGCTAGGGTGGTCTGGAGTCAACAGAGTTGAAAGCAGAAGACAATTGGCATTAGCTAGCACTTTTGATATTTTAATTTAAAGTTGCTGCCTGGTAAAGTAATTTAAAAATAAAAATTAATAGTTTAATAAGCTGTAGGATGTCTAAAGCATATGTGTGCAATGCTGCTGGTAAAAAGGGAATTTCTTTAAACCTCAGCTTTCATGAGGGTAAAAAAAAAAGTTAAACATCCAATTCTTTTGTACGATGAAGATTTGAAAGTGTAAGTCTTTATTGTGGCAGTAAATAAACTGTGGTAAGCCAAATAACAAATTTTCAATGTTACAGAAACAGAATAGTAGTATGTGAAAACTGTGTGTGCTGCCAATATGTCTTTAAATATTAATTGTATTCTAGTTGTCTTTTCTTTTTATGTAGTCAGCTGCATTCACTTACATATTCTCTCTCAGAGAGAGAAATTTTGAAATTGTGACTCAGCTCAACAACCAGTTGTTCAGAATAATCAGACTGACACCCCACCCCTTCTAATGCAATGTGTTATGTGGCTCATAACAAGAAAATGCCTTGGGTGGGTTTTGTCTGTGTAGTACCATGGATGTAGAGATGTAGTGTTTTGCAATTAATACACAAGTTAATTATAATAATGTATTGAGCTTATGTGTGTTGAATTGCACCTGACAGAAAAGAGACATTTTATGTATGTCATATTTCAAAAGTCTTTAGACAATGATATAAAACAGTTCATAAAATGGAAAGGCCCTGATGTCAATCCCAATGATAGATGTTCTTACTTAATGAAAACAGAGGGTTTTTTTTTTAATTCTGACTTTATTTTAGAGGTTATGTAAATTTTAAAAGGAACTTTGAGTGTTTTTAGTGATTGTTTTGCTGCTGCTGACAGAACTTTCATTTTGATTTTCACAAACATGTTTAATTCCCCTGAGGGTGATAGCAAAACAAGAAGTTACGTATCTTCATGGGGTAACAGGAAATGTAATTGTCTGCAGAATTGTCAGTAGCAGAAAATACCTGTTCCTTTGCTTCAGAACAACAGTGCAAAACTTGATTTAAATCTGAATTCTAGCACAAGTAATATTTTGGCAGAAGTGTCTCCGTTAAAGTAAAATGTAGAGAAACTCCAAAAAAGAGAAAAAAACCCCAACAAAACAAAACCAGAAAAACAAAGGGAAAAAACAAACTAAATGTAAGAACCACAAATGGAAATTAAAGCTGTTTTTTTCTATAATCTAGGAAGAATTTCATTGACAATTTGCTGTATGGTCACAGCATTAAAATAGCAATGATAAAAGACTTCAGGTTGTTCAACAAAGACCTGGCATATTGTAATTTAATTAAATTGGTACAGTAATACAGTCATATAAATATTCATATCAATAAAATATTACCTTTTAAGTTATAAGCAAAATGGTAGGGTCTAAATATTACTGGGAAACAAAACAAAAAAAAAAAGGCAGGATGTATTCTAAGTGGCTTTTGTTAGTCTGTAGATTCTGATTATGATTGTCAGAAAGATTTTCTTTTTAAGGGTTTTGGTGCATACTTCAGATTTTGTTTTTTTTCTGTGAGATATTCCATGTGGTTTTGACACTAATTCCTTGATTCTGGTTTGTATGTATAATTCAGTACAGTTCTTAGAGAACCCAGAAGTCTTTAATCTGTTAAGTGAAGAAATCCAGGGGATTAAGACTCTATAAGGATGCCTAAGGACTCTTCTGTGTACTGTGTAGGCTCTGTAGGGGGCTACAGGTGAAATGAGTAAGAAGGTAGTGACCTGAATTTGGTTACTGAGTGAGCAGAACTTGAGCATAAAGAACTAGAACAAGGAAAAGGTAAGTATTTTTTAAGGATAGTGTTTCTGAAACTTAGGACAAAAAAAGGCCACAAAACCTCATCTCATAGTTTATTGATTTCTAGAAACATGAATGAGATATAAAAATGTAATAGTATCTAGCCCTTTGCTTTATCACCTTTCTAAAATCAACCAGATGTGCATTACCAGATACCTTAGTAACATGTCCACTGTGTAGAGATGCAGTAACCAGGCTCACCTTGGAGACTGAAACTAAAGTTTGCCAAAGGAATGCAACAAGACAATTGTGTAAATGGGCCACCTGCCAATTTATTCAGTTAAAATTCTCTTGCTCTTATGAATGCTACTGTAGCATGTAATGACTGGCAATGCTTCTTTATCTCCTTCCAAAATTTAATCAGAAAATAAAACTAATTCTTCTGTGGGTGGGAGGGAATAAGAATCTAGTTTGGGGTCTGTCATTTTATTTTGGTGATGGTTGTGGATTTCATTCACCTTTTTTTTTTTCCTTTTCCGACAACAAATTGATGATGAACTTGTTCCTGCTGGTTTTTGTGTAAAAAAAAAACCAAACCCTGAAGGCATATTCAGTGCTCAGGTTCTCAAGCCTTTTTCTCACTGCCAGAAACCAATTAGCATTCTCAGAAAATAGTTTCAGACTAGTACCTTCTTGCTTACCTGAGATATATTGTTCAATACAACTTTTTCACATTCCTATTTACTATTGAATTGATACTCAATTTATAAAGTCATAGTGAAGGAAATTTGATCATTTTATAATTGAGCCAGTAATTTGGCTCTTCCCCAAAGCTAACAAATTCTTCTGTATTTTTACTGTAAGGTAGAATTTTTTTTTTTTTTTTCTGTCATTGTTCAGAATAACTTCTCACTATTTTAGTAAACAGTTATTCAGAACATCTAGAAGTCTGATCATTTCTTGTGTGGGTGTATTTAAAGAGTGCCTTCATTAATTCCTACAGGGAAAAACAACATGTTCAGAAGTTGGTGACACTTCATCATCATTTAATGAAATACAAGACCATTGCTCTCATCCCCTACAATGAATGAGGAAACCCTACATTAGTTTATCTTCTAAGCAGCTAACTGTAGGTCATTTTTCTGCTGTGAACTAGCCAAATGTCAAAGAAGTTGGTTTCCTGCAGCAGTCTTTTTGCCATATGTCCACCGTGGGGAAAGCGTAAGCTTCCTGGTGCAGTGACTTCATGAGATGTCCAGCTAATGGACACACATGTGGGTACCTTCTTTTTCTGGAGGATGCTTTTTGTGACAGCTAATTAAAACCTTCAGTGCACTGGTGGTTTATGGTTGAAACTCACCATTAACCAATAAGCAGAATAGTTCTGTGTTGTGAAGTTCTGTGTACTGAACCTTTACAAGCAATTTTGGGTTACATGCTGGCCAACTGGTGTGTGTTTCAAGAGCTGCAGGCTTATCAACCTAATCAGAAGTTTCAGATGGAATGCAGGACTTCAGGTGCCAGAGATCCCACTAATTAGTTTGTGCTGCCCTCTGCTAACAAGATCTGGAGAGTGTTTTGATTGTCAGTGGTTGGGCTTTTCCATTTTTAATTTAGTCTCAAAACAGGGCTCTTTATTCTCCTGTCATTTTATAAATGGTAATGATCTATTACCAGTTAGTTATACCAGATTGCTATAGACTGCTGTCTATTCTGTAGCAGTCCATTGCTCTTTGGAAGGTTCATGTTAGTTTATCCAGGTGTGTGTATGTAGGCACTACAGACTGAATATCAAGAAATATATTATAGATCCAAAGCAATTTTAAATTTTTCACACTTCGTATAATACTATGTCCAAATTTCTTGTAATTATGTAATTGATGACTTTGGTGAATTTACATGTGAAAGCCAAACAAAGTTGTATGGGAAAAAAACCCATAATAATTATGCTGCCTTTCTTGTAGAATTAGCTTGCACCTATGAAGTGTGGATGGAG
>VXBU01015490.1:21853-32177 GCA_013400315.1 Bombycilla garrulus
TTTCAGCTATCACTTTTTTCATCTGTATCTCTGCTGGATACATAAAATTGCCATGTATTTTCAAATGCAATGTTGCAAATTCAGTTTGTTGGAGATTTGAGAGTTCTTCCAGGTGATTTAAAAATACAATTCTTATCTGCAGAAATGTCTTCCGAGTCCTCTACCAGAAGCTGTTTTTTTCAGGCTAGTTTACAGAAAGATTGAAGACTGAACAAAATAAAGGAATTATTTCTGAGCTCTGTTTGAAATGGCCTCTGACTGCATTTGTGTTACTCATCAAAATATTTGTACAAGCATTGCAGGTTTTACTTAGTTACAGCAGTAGAGCTGCAAGTTTATCTTTTATGCTAGTGGCAAAAATGCAAAGTACTTGCAATTTTGATACTCTATTTACTTATTTACATAGTGGAGGACTCCACACTTATCTACCACTTCCTCATTTCCCAGCTTTTGTGTAGCATCTTCATTACATTTTTAGCCAAGAAATACAAGAAATTCTGTATAGCTTGACATTGATTCTGTGAAAATAATTGCTGGAAGTCTTAGTTGGCTAATGGAGACATTCCAAGTTAATATAGAGTTGTACATAAAAAACATTCACAACCAAAATAATAGAGTCCATTAAAGTAACAGTAATCTTCTGAAATATTAACCTCTGCTTCTTCTGAAGCTCTCTTGTGTCAATATCTCATTTTCTAGTTATCACCTCTGAATGCCCTCTGACTCAAATAAGCACTTTTGCCAGCATACACAAGCTACATACGTAGAACAAGTTGTTCACTGAAAAATGCATGTGTACCTCCTTTCCACCTTCTCTTTCGCTTCATTCCAACAAAACATAGCTCCTCAGAATCTGTGAAATCATAATTTTTTTAACAGACACTGCTTAAATTGCTAACAATTTTTTAAGGAGAAAAGTAATTACTACATTTTTCATTCAGTATGTGAGTTACAGTACGCCCACTAGATGTCACTCTAGGTAGTCATTGAGACAATAATGGGTGAAACTCCACTGGTGCTTCTCTGTTGTTTCAGATTAATATTTTACTAAGTGTTTTCTGTCAAAGCGCTGTTTGTTAGCTGGGAAATGCTGCTTTCCCTTCACTGGGTACCAGCTGATATAGCTCTTAAATCTATTTTAGAACTCTTGCAGGTATTCTTCAGGATCTGACAGTTGAGTGCTTATAAATTATCCCAGTTTTATTATTTCTCTAATTGCAGGACTAATTGCATTTTTCCAGAGCAACAGGTAGCAAAGAGTATTTCAGTATTTACATCCAAACTCGAAATCCATTGTTTTAATAGGATAGTTGAAAGTGTACATATAAAAATAAAATTGGAAGGAGGTATGCTCCTTTTTAATCCATTAAAACTTCAGGAAGAGTTTGCATTTGGATAAAAATGTGGGACAATATGGTTTATACTTCTGCTTGTATTTCTGTTAATGTTTACCAATTATACAAAAACTATCCAGCATAAAATCTTTTAATTAAGACATATATGATAGAAAGAAATTCTGTTTTATTTTTGTTTCATTAAAAGCATGTTTTTAATCATAAAATTGGACAGTCATGTGATTCATTAGTAAGTACAGTGTTTTTTTCTTGATATTTATTTAAATACTAGGATAACTTTGTCCCAAGTTTATGTAACCTGTTTATAGGTAACAGATTCACTTTTGGAGTGTATCTGCTGTATTTCTTACTCTGTTGCACAATGATATTTTTACATTGGACTGGCAACTCTTTCAGGTTGTATGGAAGATGCAGAATTTAACACTGGCATCTGTATATCCTAACAAGAAAAATAGAGGAACAGCTGGTGATATTAATATGTTTTTATGCAATTTTAGATTGACTGCAGAGAAAAGCTGAACAGGGACATTGCCCATACCAGCAGATCTTTAGGGATAATGAAAACAGTAATCCTGCTGCTCATTTTCCGTGTGCCAAGCCAGGGAGGCTATGATGAGCTGTTGCTGCTGTTGAACAGGGGTTGCTCTTGAAGGTTGGCTTCAGTACTGACATTGGCTGTCAGCTACTGAAAAAGCCTTGAGCCAAATCCAGCTGCCCATTTCTGTGCATTACTTATTCAAGTTTCTATCTGCAGCATTTTTTGTTTAAGCTGAAATACGACTTTTCTGGAAACAGTTTGGTGAAATAGAGTTGCTCATAAAAGGAGATTAAGTACTTGAACAAACTATTAAATGTTGCCTGCTCTCCATTGTTGTTGGGGGTTTTTATGGGGGGTTTGTTTGTTGGTTTTTGGGAGGTTTTTTTGTGGGGTTTGTTTGTATGTTTATTTGTTTTTGTGGGGGTTTGGGTTTGTTTGCTTGTTTGTTTGTTTTTAAAGAGCCACACTATCTTGCTTGTTTTGACAAAGGTTCCTTCATGTTGCATCTGACAGGTGATCAGATCTCCAATGCTGGACTCTTTCTATACTGCTTGCAATCCTGTCCCTACTACCAGTAAAAATACCATAACATGAAACTGTCTTTTACGCAAGAAATAGTGCATCCTGTTAAAGAAAAGTTTTTTTCAGAACAGTTGTTCATTCATACCATCCTGTGATTAATTAAACTGATTAAAAATAATATGACACATATATTTAATAAAGCAAAAGAGTCAGTATGCAAAGGAGTGAGGTATCTATTAGAAACAGAAAACCAGTTTAAGACAAATTTTAGAAGATAATAAGCAGTATTGTTGGAGGAATTAACTCTGGCATAAATACTGTTTTTATCTTTTGTGACATCCATGAAAGCTGAATTGCCCTTACTGATTGGATAAATAGAGAGATTAAAGACAACAGAAAGTTAAGCAGAGAATGATTAGTCAAAGATTAATCACTTCATATTTTTTTCTTAGTCAACTGTAGTAAAATAAAATAATGAAACCATTATAGCATTTTAACCTGTAATGGCAGACTGAGGACCCAGTTTTGTTTTTTTGGGGTTTTTTGTTTTGTTTTTTTGTTTGTTTTTGTTTGTTTGTTTGTTTGTTTGTTTTTAATACAAGCAGATAAAGTTTACTTAAATCTCTAGGCCATCTTTCAGTTCCTACAAAGCATCTGCAGACTACACATTTAAATGAGAACATATCAAAATATCAATTCACTGTCCTTAACACAATTTGCTTTGATTTCCTTTTGAAATAATTTGCAGAGGGTTTATAAATACAATTTCATGGTCACGTAATCTGTAGGGAAACACATGAAGGGCCCAGAGCCAATGTCCAGTGAAGACGGTGTGAGAGACCTGAGCTTGTTTAGTCTGGTGAAGAAGACACTACTACTTGCCGACAAGTATTTCTGGAGTTGCAGGTGTGCCATGGAGCTGAGCTTTTTGAGGTGCCCCATATAACAGATATAACTATCCTAAGTAGTTCCCATTGCCTTTTCTTAAGTTCTTGTTAAGAGAAGAAGCCTGTATAGAATGTTGAGAAGAAAATACCATCTTACTAACAATTAGTCTAAGGAGTTACATTTTATGCTCAGCTGTGTTGACATTAGTGTTTCTTTCCTTTCAGAGTGAAATCCTGGCACTGTTGAAATCAATATGAGTCATGCGATCTGACTTCATGAAAGCAAATGTTTTATTACTCTGCACTAGTTTCTTAATATATACATTCAACTGCTTTTTTTCATACACCATAACATGCAATAAAGTTTAAGAGACCAAATCATTAACTTCTGGTTCAAAATTGAATTAGTTTACTATTTGTTTTTTGGTTTATGTTTGTTTTGGGTTTTTCACGTTCCCATTGATATTTATATTGGCCTCTCTAAAACACAAATTAATGAAAGTAAATATACACTTATGGCAAAACTGAGTTGTCTGACAGATTGTTGTATGGCCCAGCAACAGCAGAATCTGCAGGATTCATGTTCTTGTTATTCTCTGGAGCCCCATTTGGAGCTGAAACAGTCTTTTTCAGAGTGCTGCAGCTTTAAATAATAATAATAAAAGGTGTAAGTTAGTTCCTGTGTTTCAAACTATATTTGCTTTGGCTCTGTATTAACCACGTCAAGTCAGCCTAACAGTTCAGAACTAATCAACTTGTTAACATTATTCTACAGTGACAAAAGAGTGCTACACATAGAAATAACGGTAGGCTTTGCTGGTAGTTCAGCTATAGTGCAAGGTGGCTTCAGGAGCAGCTAAGGAGTTAAAGGCTAATCCAATGACTAAGAAAATAAAACTCCTTAGCCCCACTGTAGCATCAAGAAGCAGGCATTCTCTATTCAGCCAGATGCACAAGAGGGTCGCTCCTCCAAATAATGTGCATACTGAGTACAGGATGTTTTCTGTTTATATACTGTATTTTACATTCATATTCATTGCTTGTCCCAGAATGAACATATATATGATAATGACATGTGGCCCATCCCTTCTGTACATGCATTCTTTTATCCTGAGGGTCTCTTTGGTGGTACCTGGTGGTCAGTAACCCAAAGTAATTCCTGACTGCCTGGTGAACTGGTAAAAGTTAGCATAACTGGGCTGGCTGGTTGCTTTCCAGGTTTTCTTCCTACAGAATAAGTGTTGTGTTCCGTAGGCTAGTGGGTTCTGAGCATTGTATTAGTCCACCAGGTGCAAACAATTCATCTGGCAACAATGCTAGAAGCAAAGTTAAAAATTTACTTTTTTTTTAAATTCTGTGTCATAAACCTTTGGTGTTGACAAAGTATTCTCAGGTTTTAAATTTACTTGCAATTATTTTAAGCTGATCTCTAAGAATTGCAGAACTCTGTATTCAAAATTTTGGAAAGGCATATAAAATAAATAATGTTCTTAAAATTTGAATTGGTTGTCTTGTGGTGTTGTATATGTCTCTGCCATGAATCATTTGCATTTTGATAACCGCCACTGTGTTGGCTGATTGTAACTGTGCATATTCAGACTTTGTAAATGTTCCTGTTACAACTTTCATTTTCATGGATAGTGTTTTCAAGAATACTTACTCTTGACTAACTGAGCTTGCAAAAGGAAAATGCCTTTTTAATTTACTGTTTTCTTGTTACTTTTAATATAATTAATTGTATCTTATATATTGGTAGGAAAGTGCAAAACAAGAAATTGATCCTCTCTCCAAATGGAGTGAAAATGCATTAATTTATTAAAAAAAATAAATCTCATGACCACCAAAATTCTGCTCTCTTTTTTATTCCAGAATCGAATGGAAGAAAGCAAAGCACTCTTTAGGACAATTATCACATATCCATGGTTCCAGAACTCTTCAGTTATTCTCTTCTTAAATAAAAAAGATCTACTAGAGGAGAAAATCATGTACTCTCATCTAGTTGATTATTTTCCAGAATATGATGGTAAGTATAATGACATCAGAGCTTGTGCTCTGTTTACACTGTAGTACTGGCAAATTGTGCTAGCCTTGTCCAAATGTTAAACAGATAGATTCTTTGGTATTTTCCTTAAAAAAATACTAACAACCTGTAAAATATGATTGAACTTTTGTGTAAATTTTCAACTGCTAAGATTTTAGTTTATACTTTGATGACTTGTGGGTAGGATGGCAGAACCTTTATTGGGAAATTAGATTAATATTTTCATATTGGTAGTGAACCACATTCTGTCATTTTTTTAAGTTAGGGTGAGTGTTTAAATTTAAATACAAGAGTTAAAAATTAAGAAAAAAAAAGGTAACAAAGCATTCCTCAATTGCACATATAGTCTTCTCTTTTTGGTGGTGTGAGATGGGCTTTTTTATAAGATTGAATACCTAAGGGGAAGTGTCATAACTCTCTGTAACACTCAGAGAAACAAGCAACCACCCCTTACCCCTTTTTATTGTACCTTTTTAAATTGTGTTTTAATTTTACATTAAATATGTGAAGTTAGTATGTTTGTCCATTAAAAAATTGTGGGCTATGTAAGTGTTTCTACTAAAGCTGTACTTTCAGGAAGTTCTCGTGAGGGGAAGAGCTAAGTATTTTGAGGTAACTGAGTGGAGGAGGCCTTGATAACAAAGGAAAATCAAACTCATATAAGAAGAGGTCTAAAGAACTAAATGTTCCTATTTTTTAAAAAGAAAATTGATTTTGTCCCACCTGGAAGGAATAGCTGAGAAAAAGATTAAAACTCTCATGTTCAAATATAGAAAGGAATAATCAGAAAAATGTACTTTGTTTTCTGTTAAAGAGGAAGAGAACAGTGAAAAGCCTGCAGGATCGGATCATGTTATTTATGAGTCAGTGTAAATTTAGTTTCATAGTAATGTACAGAAGAGAACTGTCAGCTGAATAGAAATATGCTTGTTCTTTCGAATTTACTTTGTGTAACAAGTTCCCTAGATGTCATCCCAAAGGTGAGTAGACCCTACAGTCTGCTCTGTTACCTTCTCTCAAATGTTGACAAAGCCTGTGAAAAAATGCTTGTCCAGGGAAAAAAAAAAAAAAAAAAAAAAAAAAAAAAAAAAAAAAAAAAAAAAAANAAGAAAAGAAAAAAAAAAAAAAAGAAAAAAGACAGAATGCAATACTTAACTTAGTTCATAAGTTCATAGAAACTTTGTTTCTCTTGTCCTTTGCTATTGCTGAGTAGAAAACACATTATGGACTGTCAGGAGTGTGGGAGTCAAGAACTGCAAGTCTTCCTTGTACCTTCAAGAATCTTTTGTTTCTTAATTCTGCAGATCTTGCAGGACCTAACTCCAAAGACAAAGTTGCAGTTTGATTTGATTACTTCTGGTGGCAGGGTGGGGTCTGTGACTTGCAGGGGTCACCATGTGGTCCCCTCTTCTGTCCCAGTACGCTGGGGATGTGGGAAGTGGAAGATCTGACAAAGGTATCAGAAATAGGTACTTTTTTGCTGGATCACTTCTCTCACCTTCAGAAGGGAGAAAATAGCCTAGAGATGAGAACCGCAGGCCAGGGTGGCAAATAGGAGAGATTAAATTAAGGAGTTCTGCTGCACAGTGCATTGGTAAGAGCTTTGAAAGGGAGGGCAAGCCATGCTCCTAGGTCAGTGAAGACATGCTTTGCATGGTATTACTAGACAACTGACTCACAGGCTGGGATAGGGAGAGAGGGCAAACACAAAAAGAGGCTATGATTGGAAGGAAAAGAAGAGAAAATATTTATGTAACACTTACATAGATTTTCATGGTATCATATAGAGCCAGACGTTGAAATCTGATTAGGGAGAGCAGTGAGCAAGAAAGCTTCTAACTCATATGATAGCTCTTTTCTAAGTCTCTTAGAACAGAACCACTTTGCCATCTGAATTGAGCATTAACTCATTCGATTTTTTTAAAGTTCCTGAGGTCATAAGTATGCTTTTCCATGCTTGAATTTCAGTCAGATAAAAGATTAAATAATGTAAGAGTAGAGGCAAATCTCTGAATTGGCCAATTTATTTTGAGAAAACACTGTGTGTAGCTACTGCAAAACTGTTTAATAAAATTCTAGGAAACCGTTTAAAAAAAACTAAGTGATTTATTTTGAGGAAATGCTTGTCTTTGGAAGCCCAAGAATTTTCTTCACAAATATGCACATATATGTGCTATTGTGAGACTTAATATTGCTGCTCTTTATCTATAGAGTCTGGTGACCAAGCTGAAGGCTAGAGCCAGTTGTGTTTTAGAAGCTGTAGAAGTGTTGGACAGTCCTCTGTGCTGCCTCAGAGAGCTTATTATCTCTTTACATCCTTAAATCTGAGAAGATGTGTCATCTATATATGGATGTGCATATATGTACATCTGTTCACATGCATACACCTGTATATTGCCAAAGCTTACTCCCCCTCCAACACAGATTTGCGGCACACCACAATGTATGTGCTTTCTCTTCCATAAATTTCCCTTCCTAAATTTTGCAGTTACTCAGATTGGAAGTGTTACAAATTTTAAGCTTGAGGTCCGTTATCCAATTGTTGAAATGTGTGGACATGTGCTGGGCACCCAACTATTGATTTTTTAATTAATGAAGGACAGAGTTACACATAGCACCTGAGGGCTGGCATTTATATTGCTGTGCGACAACAGGACTAATGAAGAGGAGGAGGCAAATGTGTATTCTGTAGAAACCCATAATAGGAGAGAATAGGAGAGCAAGGGAACAATGACTTTTGGTGGCAGCACTAGAGTAATGGAAAAGGATTCACCAGCGTGTGGCTTATGTTCTTGCTTCTGTACTGCTCTTTTGGCTGTGAACATGAATAAATCCTCACTGTTCAGGCTGGAAGTAATTACCTTCTGTGATCTTTTAAGCTGAATATGTAGTTTGGTTAGATTGACTCTGTCCTTCTGAGACTTACAACTTTAATTTAGATCTGATAGGATCATTAACATACATAATTTAGATACCAACTAATTGGTTAGAACGTGAGCCTTTTGCAGGCAACAGTTTCAGCTGGAGAGAAGCTGTGTATTTTATTATCACTTAAAGTAAATTAAATTCTATTGATGACAGTGTCAGACCCAGTTAAGGATATAATTTCAGTATGCTTCCTCCTAAAATCCATATAAAGCTAGTAATCTTGCAGGGCTAAAATAACTGAAATACAATTTAAATATAGAAGGTTTAGACTGAATATTCACCATTTCTACTAACTTTTTAAAGATTTAATTATATAGATAATTTTTTATTTTCATGCTGTACATTTATAAATCACCTGTTTTAAAACAGGTAATTTGTCTTGGTGAAGAAAGAAGGTAGTCAGTAGTGAAAGAGCATCTCTGACTTGGTGAATTTCTGAAATTTCCTTCCATCTTTATTTTTAATAGTTCCTACCACACGGAATGCAGCTAACGTATGATACTATTCGTTAGTAAAAGGTTCCCCATCTTCTCTTATGTGAGGATCACAGACTAAGCCTTCGTTATTTTCTTTTAAAGAAGTGGAAGTATGAAATTGACTTTAGGAAAACTGAATTTCTCTTCTTACAGGACCACAGCGGGATGCACAGGCAGCACGAGAGTTCATCCTGAAGATGTTCGTAGACCTGAATCCAGACAGTGACAAAATAATCTACTCTCACTTCACATGCGCTACAGACACAGAGAACATCCGCTTTGTCTTTGCTGCTGTCAAGGACACAATCCTACAATTAAACCTGAAGGAGTACAACCTGGTCTAACTGTACCTGGGGACTCCTCCAAAACCAACTTTCTGTGATTGAAGATACACAAGAGGGACTGTATTATAATATGTGAAAACAATTTGCATAATACTAATTTATTGCCAGCCTGGACTCTGTGAGTGTCCGCAGAGTTTGTAGTTAATATTATGATTTTATTTAAAGTATATGGAGGAAAAAAAAAATGATGCTGAAGTACATTCACAGTACATTTCCTCATTTTTTAGGCAAAACCTTGTGACTCAATGTGTTTCAAATTCTCAGTCGTATATTTACAAAGGATAGCAGTTTTTTGCTATTGAAGCAAAATCGAGCTGGTTTCCTCTGTCTCTAACCCTTTCTCTCCCCCTCCTTTCCTACTCCCCTTATCTTTTAAAAGGTACAATGGCCTTTTTTTTCCCCCCAGTTGCATTCCTGGGTGAAATATTTTCTGATGAGTTACTTGGTCAGGAAAACACTATCATCACACTTTCAGTCATCAGTCATTCTAGTTGTACAGTATGTACTTTTTTTGAAGGATCAAAAAGTATGGATACTGTGATTTTTAAATTCTTTACATGGGTGTCTTCATTCTGTCTTCACTTCTGAGACTAAAATATTGGGATTGCAAAACAGAATTACAGTTATCTAAGGATAATAAATTTAACCACAGTTTTGCAGTTAAGAAAGGTGCATAGAAGACAGTAATGAAGTAATTAAGACACAATCTGGGGTGTGCGTGGAATATGTGAGAACCTCTTTTAAACTGGCATGTGCCATTTTTTTCTCTCTTCTTTTATTCACAAATGCCAAATAGGAAAGTCATAGACACTACATTTTTCCCAGTGGCTACAGCCTGAAACAGTGTTTTTCTTAGTTGTGTGTGGGGTGTTTTTTCTTAAGTTAGAGCTTTTTAAAGTGTTCTTTTTCCACAGTAGAAAAATTATTTTTATTGTACAAGATTCATGTTGCCAAATCTGGCTTTTTATAAAACAAGTGTGCTTGAAACATAAGATTGAAATGCCAAATGGATGGGTTGGGAACTGACTTGATTGAATCAACTGCCAAATGATTAACAAACACAGATTCAGCTCATATGTTCCCTTTTTTAGAAAGTGTACCATTTTCTAATGCCAAAACCAACATGTAAGTGAATATGCTATGAGGTGTACCATGCACCTGCCTGTAGTCTAGTAATTTAAAGACGGAGTTTAGATCTCTCATTTTGTCAGTTATGACATGAGATTGTTTTCT
>VXBU01015490.1:36596-50391 GCA_013400315.1 Bombycilla garrulus
TGGAAAAAAAAAAAAAAAACACCTTATTTTTGCTCTTCTTGCTTGGCTGCTTTATTAGTCTAATTTTTTGGGGTTTCAGACAGTTTGTCTGACCAATGGTTCCAAGAAGTGCTGAGCTGACCTAGTGGAAGAGGTAGAATTGTGTGGGCCAAAGACATGGAAATGAGGAAAAAAATGAGTAACACTTTCCTTTTTGAAAATCTAATCCTAGTGCTGTATTTCTAAACTATTTTATTCACTTTTTGGGCTGTTAGCTATTCTGGCTTGGAAGTGTTGCACTCTTCATTTTTAAAGGCCTTGATTGCATACTTATTCTGGAAAAAAAAAATTATAGTACAAGGAAGACTCTTGCTTGCTCACCTGTAAGAATCACAAGTTTCTGTGTACATGGACTAAATGCAGCTGTAGTCAGGCTGATGACTGATGCCAAGAAGTCAAACTTAGTGTTAAGGATTGAAAAATTTGATTTCTCTCCATCTCACAAAAAGCAATCCCCCCCAAAAAACAAAACAAAACAAAACAAAACAAAACAAAACAAAACAAAACCAAAAAAAAAAAAACCTACAAGTGAAAAAACAAACCTAACAAGCTAAAACTAGTTCTTTTCCAATAAGCTCTAAAAAGAAAAAGAAAATGTTTTCTATCTTATTTAAAGTGCTGTGTTGCTGGGTATAACATTCAAGGTTTACTGTGTCCTTGTCCAATGCACTTCTTTCTCCATTCACACTCATTTATCACACTCATTAATTGCTTCCTGCCATCTAAATAAATACAGTATTGTTTTGTGTATGTGCACTCTGAAATACTTTTGGATCCTTGTGAATTAAATGTAAATTGGTCTGATAAAATTCAACAACTGATGATGTGTACAGCTGAAGAGGAACACACTTTCTGCTTTATCTTGTTCCTCCTGTGATTTTGTTTTGATTAATTTTTGGTATCTTTCCTTTACCCTGTTCGCCACAAAGAGAAGGGTTCTTGACACACCAGATTCAATTCTGGTAGTCATTACAGAGCTGATCATTCTAGCTGCATTAAAGACAAATTGTAAATAATAAGAACTGCTTCAGAAGGTTCCTGTAATCAGGGGCAGACACAATTAGCCTTTTGGAAAGGCATTTCAGAAAAGAAAATACAAATGCTATAGTTGGAATACAATCATTTGAAGGATGTAGTAGGCAAATGTGGGCCTAATTTTGCCATTTTAACATGTCATTTAACATTGTTAGTAGAAAGCTGTTTGCTAAGATGTTGCTGAAAATTTGCCTTTTTTCCTACAGTCCTGTATGAGGTGGTTAATGCAATGATCAGGCTGGCACTCAACTGAAGAGATGCATTAATTCAACAATAAGTTCAAATGTATTCTTGCAGAGACTGTTGCATAAGATTACTTTATATGATGCTAACAACAACAACAAAAGATACTTGCATGCAGTACATATTTAAGATATTGCACTTTTATACATTTATTATAAAGAGGAATCACTCTCTCCCTAAAAATAAAATTCCATTTATCTCACAATGAAGTATCTGGAGTCTCTTAACAACTGTCAGTTACTTGTGCACACAAGTATGATTATTGTATAGAAGAGGTTAACTAATCTGTTGTCACATGCTGCATAATTCTTGGTTTATTTCAAATACTGATTGTGGTTGTGGAAAGGCTGAATAATGTTTTATTAGTATCTTGGTGACTACTTTTCTCAGCATTTTTTTAGGAGAACCATCACAGTTACTGATAAGACATGATTTATTTTAGTTCAGGCAATTGACTGATTTATTATTCATTTTCAAGGTTTTTCTTCAAGTGCTTTAGAATTTCACTGTTTATCTCACTTTGCTGAAGTTAAGCAACCTGAGTGTAATTGAAAGGCAAAAGACTAGATATAAATGTAGTCAAATTTGATACTTCCCTTGCATAATAATATTTTAATGTATAAATCAATTACAAGGCTATAATTTAGCTGATGGATCTGTTCCTCTTAAATTGCATCAGGCTATAAGGGTATTAAGAAAAAATCAGTTTCCCTTATATACATAATCATATTATTCAGATTCTTTACAAGATATTGGGAGTGTTAAAATAATGTTATGACTAATACATGTAAAAACAGCTTAATTGATTTTTGATATTATTTAATATGATCTAGAAATTGTTGGAATTTCTTGTAAGAAATTCAAGAAATGGTGCTGGAAGTGGAAGATTTATGTGGTTATGGATTAAATAACTCTCTTTGGATACATATTCACACTCATACATGCTGATTTTATTTCTGCTAATACGAAACAGAAGCAACTCTGCTGTAGACAGCAAAATTTAGTCCTCAGTTAAAAACCAGAAAAGCAAGACATTATATAGCGAGATGATGGTGTACAATGTAAATGAACACAACAAATTTCCTAAGGAGAGAGCAGTTTCTGCAAACTGAGAAATCATTTGTGAGTCATTTAGGTGACCATTAGCTTGTTCAAGGTTAATAGAAAAAAAACAAACAAACTGTGTTTGAAATAGTTTATTAGTGTCTATCTATGCGACTTCTTCAAACATTTTGCAGTACAAAGCAATGTAGGTTAAGAGTTCTTTCTCCCTTACTCTGATGTTCAAGAGTTGAGAAATACACACTGACATTCACAGTACATACTTTGCAGGATGTTTAAATGGATGCTTCCAAATTGCAGCAGAGGGGAATAGTGTAATGCTGCAAGATGTGGAAGGCAAATAATATGTCCCCAGTCATGCAGATAAAAATTATTTTCCCAGTTTACCTGCAGAATACACATAATTTAATTATTTCCGTTATCTTCTCAGTAGAAAATATGGCTTCAGTGTCCTAACACCTAGTCTTTTTACTTCTAATTTAAGAGTTATAATTAACAGCTATTCAGTTGTTCTAATGGAAATAGGAAAAAGTGGTTGTCTTACCTTAGGCTACAAAAACAGCTTAATGCTTTTCCTGAACTCTCAATCATTTAATATCCTGATTTGCTGTCTTAGAGAGCCATGAGAATTATTTAGCCTTCTGTTGCACAGCAGGCAAAAAGACAGGCCCTAACCATGACAAATTAATGAAAGAGCAGACAAGTTTAGCTGCTGCAGATTCATTTTCTGCAATCTATTCATACTGGCTTAGTCTTTGCTTTCAATGATTCTGTGACCAACACAGTTAAGGAGAAAATAGTTTCCCTTGTCTGCCTGGAGGTCTTTTGAGTAAAACTTTGATTCCACTAATATGTATGAAAAAGAAATCTGCTCCTCAGAAAAGGCTTCTTTTACAGCTGATTATCTGAAATTTCCCAGCATTAACTTGGTAGTTGAAGGTCTCTAAGTGACAGAGGTTAGAGCATTTAAACAAAAATGTGTATTTCTAACACTTAGGCTGACAAGGCATAATTTAAAATGCTTACAGGTGCATGGAAATTGCCATTCAATGCACAGCAATCACCCTGGCCTGCTGTGTCGCTTGTGAACCCAGGGCCCTTAAGACTGGAATTTTTTACAGAAAGTCATAGTGTCTGATGTTTCTGTGTTCAAAGCAAGAGCAGATGTTCTGCTGCTTTAGTGGAACAAAATTTCTCTACAACAGTGATACCTGTTTTCTTCCTTCTCCCTATCATTTTTATATATAAAAAAACCCCAACACAAAAACTAACAAACAAAAAAAAAACCAAAAAAAACCCAAAAAACAAACAACAAAATAACTCCACCACACCCAACCACAAAAACAACCCCAACGAACAAACAAACAAACAAAACAAAACATCCCGAAGGATCTGGGAAGGCTTGTAACAACCTACACACACATTTCAGACAAGTTTTCAGCCATGTTTGCCACACTCCAAGTGCCCAGTAGGTTTACAAATATGAACCCTGGCTGTTGATGTTGGGCTCTTAATTACATCAAGGCTGTAATGTCAGGCAGGATTTGATATGTGGTATGAGATATGTAGGTACTGTTCTGTAAGAAGATGCCTTTCTCAAGTGACAACAGAAGGAGTAGATAATGATAATGGCCATTAACCATGTACTGAGATCTATGGGGAGAACAGGCAAGATGCTGGAATATGAGGCATCCATAGACCAAAGTCACTGGTGCAGGAGGGGACTTTCTTATTACAGAAAACTGTTATGCTTAGGCCAAAAATACACTGGGAAAGCACCATACCACTTATTAAAAATTTGTTTGAAAATAAAAATGGTAAAGTCTGAGGCATTTTGCCAAGACTTTGAGGCTGTCATTAAAGAGAACACAAGTTGAGAATATATCCATGCATATACTACCTAGCAGCAAAGTCGGAATTGGAATTGGAAACCAGCGTATGTAGATAATGACATAAAGAATTCAACTGTAAGCCAGTGGCAGGCCTCACAATTTTACTTCTTTCATCAGAGATGGGTACAAATGCTTTAAAGTACATTTTCCTATTTGTACATGCCCACTTCTCTTGGCAGAGCAAGCATATCCAGGCATTTTGTGGTGTCTGAGGGTGCTGTAGTCTTACAGATAATGCTTACCTATGTAAAGAATTTTCAGAAAGTTATTGTAAAATCATTGTAATTTCATAGTTGTTAATGAAACCTACAAGTTGTATTTGGTTTGTGGTTTTTTTTCATTAAATTCAACAAGTTTATTTTAAATATGTTTTCTACAAGAGCCTGACCTTAATAGTTTACGTCAAAGTGCAGCTATGGTTTTGCTGCTGGCTGTAGGGGATTAAATTTCACAGACTATAATGATGAGGAAATCAGGATGCTGTGGTCCAGAGGGCAGAAGTACCTTGTGAGAGCCAGGCCCCTCTCCTGACTCTGCCTCTTTGCCCTCTCCCTAGGGACACGGGCCGCCAGAGAAAGTGGGCCAGAAGTTTCCTGCCTGGGGCTCGTGCCAGGCTGAGGAGGAAAGCCGGAGCCACCCTTGCGGTGCTGCCCGCGGGGAGCGCGGCTGGCCGGAGACACCGGCGGTCCGGCGGGGATCCCCGGAGACCCATAGCATCGGAGCCAGGCTCCTCGCCCCGACCGCCCTCTTAACCCGCTCTGCTGCGCTACCACTCGCACGGCAGCCCGCCTCTCGCTGCACACCAGCCTCTCGCCCCTCGCACAGCACCATCAGCCCCCATCTCCATCTGAGCCACACGGGACAACAAACCGCCCCTCGCTGCCTCCGCGCCTCCCTGCTGGGGGTCGCGCAGCATCCCCACCAATTCACACCCAGCCTGTGTCTCCCCGCCCACGCACTTACGCACATCCCGCTGCTCTGCAAAGAGACTCCTGCCTCCGGGGTGCTGTCGCCCTCCTTCCACCGCTGTCTCGAGTGAAACAATACATCTGGCTGCAGGTACTGCCCTGGGACACAAGGTGATAGCAGAGCTTGGCAGAGGTGCTGGAGGTGCCGGAGTCATCCTCTCATCGTCGGCATCCTCTCATCAGTCCGGGGATGTCTTTTAGTTCTCCAGATGGGAATTGTCCCTCTCCTTGCAATAAGCTGGGGTCATTTAGTCTAAATGACTAAATTAACTGTGTGACATGTGTCATGAGTGCACAGTAGAGAATATCAACTACCTAGGTACCTATGTACGTATGTATGCACATTCGTGTGTATATGTATGTATCTCTTGAGAAAGTTCATGCAATTGAAGATCGGGATCATTTAGGTTGGAAAAACCCTGAAGATCAGTGAGTCCAACCAATGAGTCCAGCTGCCAGGTTCACCACTAACCCATGTCCCCAGCTGTCACATAGACTCAGCTTTTAAATTTCTCCAGAGACAGTGACTCAGCCACTTAATGGGGTAGTCTGTTCCAGTGCCTGACAACCCTACGGTGAAGGAGTTTTCCTAATATTCAGTCTTAATCTCCTGTGGCACAACTTGAGATCATTTCCTCTTGTCCTGCTGCTTATTACATGGGAGACTGACCCCACCTCACTACAGCCTTCTGTCAGGCAGTTGCAGAGAGCGATAAGGTCCCCCCAAGCCTCCTCTTCTCCAGACTTAACAATACCAATACCTGGTATTTATGACTGTCAAGAAAGAAAAGCTCCTGGAAGTAATTTATGTACCTGATACATTGAAAATGCCAGTTTGCAACAGCTTGGGAAAATTTTAAGTATGGAATAAAAAGCACAGAGTTCTGCAAAGAAAGACCACAACTTTTAAGACATTTACTAGATTAATAATGAAGATTCAGTAATTAGGCAGATATTGCTGTACGTTCATTTTTACTCAGTGGCAAAGGGAGCTGACAGGCAATACAATACACAGGAAAAAATTTAGTCATAAATCATCAGAATTTAAGGGTAAGGAGTATGAAAACTGTTAAAGGGAAGTTTAAATAACAAAGGATGAGGTTGCACTAAAAAGACAGATACTTTTAAGAACATTAGAATGATATTACCAAATGGTAAAACCTAAGTATGAAGAAATTAGGAAGCAGGCATACCAGATGCCTATGCCTGGCGTATGTCTGAAGGGAACATGGCAAGGTGCTGTCGAGTGAATATGATTAAATACTTTCTAATCTATTAGTCACTGAGGATAATTGTGCAAAAATATTGAGTAGAAATTAAACCTGATAACCAGATAACCTGGAGCCAAATATTCCAAAAACTTATTTTTTCATTTAATGTAAGATTTTAATAAATCTGGAACTCCAAGAGAAACACCAGGAGAGTAGAACAATGGCGCCATTGTGCTACACTGAGATGTAGTTTAACTAATTAAACACTGCCAACAGTGAGCACAAGTAAACACCCTGATAAATTTAAAAAAAAATATTTGCCTGAATGTTGCTGAGTGCCTTTTGATAAACTGAACAACAGTGATTGTAGTCAAGCTTCCTGTTCCAGCTCTGCCATATTTGTGATGTGATCCAGTGGAATTGCTCTTCTGCATTCTATGTACGGTCAGTGGAGCACAGGGAGTAAAACCAGTCCATTCAAACAGACTTTTGTTGGAAGAAATGCAGTTATTTTTGGTGCACTTTAAACTACTGAAAAAAAATACTAAAGTGCAAAATTTCATTGTATTTGCCAGCAGTAGAAACATGTATTATTCCCCACACAGTATTTAATCCAATATGTTTGTAACCCCATCTGAACCTGCCATTACTTAATGTATTTTTACCAGCATAATAAAATACTTAAACCTCAAAGACTGCTGCTGGGGCATCACTTTAACAGGAGGTGATGGGTTTATGCTGTCTTCAGATACAAAACCATTTATGTAACATTAATCTTAATTAGTGGTTTTAATAATAAAAAGATGGAATTCTTTCCTTGTACCTCAGGATTGCAGACCTATAATTAATGTGCAACAAGCTCTTTTATTCCACCATATCATAAATCTTTACAAAACAAAACAAAACATGAATCTTAACATCTGCATGTATATGTGGACATACTTGTGGAAATTTTTCTATGTGATCAAACTTTTAGGATTTATGAGAGGTCCTGGACTTATCCTCTCACTTACATGAATGATAATATGAAAAATGCTTCCTCATTTGGTCATCCATAATGTCTTTTTTACTTTTCTCAGGAGATAAGGTACACCAACAGCTTTATTTTGCTCTCATAATTTCTTGCTTGTTTGCAGTATTATGATAGTGGATAACTTCACATTGTCAGATGAGATTAGCCTACCATGCAATTAAATCAGCAAAATCAGGCCATGATAAGTCTCAGACATCTGCTAGAAAGAAACCTGGGCTGCTGCTGGTTGTTTTCGAAATATTCCTACTGCAAGGACAGGTTTTGCCTTTTGAGAATTAGACTGGCTTGTGATTTTTATACGATTCATTATTCACATTCTAAGGGCTACTTTAATTCATATCCTTTAAACCAGGCATTTCTTTTGAAGGGTAAGAGTATGTTGAATAGTGTGCACTTAGAAGGTGGTTGAATCTGGGATATTTTTCTCTACACCAGTATTTGGGGTCATTGAACCTGTCAAATTAGTTTGGGCCAGTAAGAAAGTTTCTCCGACTCTTTTCCTTTTAAGGAGTGCATCTACTGTGAGTTACTGTGCCATACACAAAGTACTCAAAGTGCAAAAGAAAATAAAAAAGTCAGCTGAAGTAAAGCTTTATCAAAGTGTAAAATAGCAAAACAATAGAATAGCAAAACAAGTAGAAGCTAAACCCACCACCCTAAACAGAAAGCCATACATGGTGTTATAGCAAAAATAAGTTTATTTTAATCTCCTGATTCTGGAATATGCATAACATTTGAGGTCTGTTTCTGTTTGAATGTATTTTTCCTACGTAACTCTTTGTTTCTAAGAAAAGTGGATAGAAGGCACTGCCAAATAAGAATCTGTATCCATTTTTCACAGGTTAAAATGATCATGCTCTGTGAAGGTTCAGAAAAAAAAAAGATATTTCCCTTTTTTAAGTGCTTCTTGAGTGAATGACAGCAGGATTTATTATTTCTTACAATTTCCTCTTATTCTTATTTCTTTCTTCTACCACTACTCTCCCTCATAGTAGGTATGAAAATATACATAGCTAGAAATAGTTAGGAAAGTGTATATGTAATTTAGGAGTCAAACTAAAATATTATTGGTATCAACTCTTCTGCCTTGAGGTTCCCTCTCCATATCAACAGTACCCAGAAAGCCTCTGTGGGCCATCAAAAAAGCCTCAAGCGAACATTAAAAAACAGAAAAACTGATTACTTCCCAATTGAACGTACATTAATACATTTTTGCTCATTTTTTCTATCATCTGCCCCACTCCTGTACTCATTACCTGTTTTACTCGACCAGCTACTCCTATGTAAATAAAATACAAAGCTATGAAACATATAAACACTTCCTTCTGCTTCCTACCCTACTCAAAATGTCACTTCTCTTCCTGGTTGCTACAGAGCACTACTTCATGGTCTTTTTGGCTGGTACCCTCCTGATTTAAAGACTATATTCCTCTTCAAGGGATCATAACAACAATGAAAACCGATCAGCAGAAGAGAGCAGTAAATTACTGTGTGTGCCGTGCTCTTAAAGAGTAACAACGCACAAGCAGAAGAAGGAGGGAACTACCTGTAGTTTTATGAATTTGTTACAAGATATTCACTAAAAATTAATTTTGACCATCCTCCATGAGGCCAAATGTAACTACCAACCAGATAACAAAAAGGAGTGATTTACAACTTTTCCCAACTGCATGTGATCAAAGCATTTGAGCTAATTTTCAGCAATATGGGCATGAGAGACAGTGTGGTGTTTTGAGTTATAAGGATTTTTACATCATACCAGATTTTTTAAAATTTCAAACCTACCCCTAGAAAAACATAATTTCTTCTTTTTAGCTGGGGGCAGAATTTTCACTCCTGATGGTACAATAAAATTTTGTATTGTAATCAGCTCTCAAAGAAAAACTGTATACTGGCACCAACCATTTATATACTCCTTTGTTTTTGGCAAGATCATTGTGAGTTCATACGCCTGAATCACTGAGAGTGGGTATGACTGATTAATGGTGGATCAGGCAGAAGAGTTAAAAAGAAATGAGTTTGATGCTCATATCAGAGCAGTGGTCTCGGAAATACTGCTGGCTGACAGATATCTTGGGTGGTTGTATTTCTCTTCAGCTGCACTGTGCTGATTTTGGTTCAGGTAGAGTTAACTCTCTTCACTGCAGCTGATACAGGGTTGTGATTTGAATTTGGGCTGAACACAGGGTTGATAATAAAGAGATGTTTTTGTTATTGCTGAGCAGGGCTTGCACAGAGTCAAGACCTTTTCTGCTTTCTGTACTGTCACACTGGGAAGGAGACTGGAAGTGCATGGGAGGCTGGGAGGAGATACATCAGGGATAGGTGGCCCAAAATGACCGAAGGGATTTTCCAGACCACATGACATCATGCTCAGTGTATAAAGTGGGGAAAAGGAGGAAGGGAAGGACATTTGGAGTGATTGCATTTGTTTTCCCAAATCACTATTATGTGTGATAGGGCCCTGCTCTCCTGGAGATGAACATTTGCCTGCCATGGGAAGCAGTGAATTAATTCCCTGTTTTGCTTTGATTGTGTGCACAGCTTTCACTTTCCCAATTAAACTGCCTTTATCTACACCTGTGAATTTTCTAACTTTCACTCTCCCAACTCTCTCCCAGTCCTACTGGTGGAGGAGTGAATGAGTTGCTCTGTGGATCTTGGCTCCTGGCTGGGGTTAAACCATGCCATGCATCAGGAGAGATGTACAGAATTTTGACTTGACATATCTCACAAAAGCTCAGCAGAAAATATTGACAGCCTTGTAGTCTGCACAATCCTATTACTCAGCTACAGAATAACCAAACTGTAAAGAGTGCAAGCTTATCGAAGAAAGTAGTAGGTAAGCTGGAAAAAAAAGATTGGAAGAAAGCTTAAGCATATCACATAAATGCTTGTTCCAAGAATAAATTGCCCAGAGGATTGCGTACATTATGATGACTTGTTCTTAGATGAAGAGATATACAAACCAGAGTGTGATATATTGGGAGATATTGCCTGAAGTATTAAAAAGTGTGTGGATATGATATTTGGGGATCTGTATTTGTGGTGAGCATGGAAGTGCGGAGTCAAATGGTTGAACTTGGTTCCATTAGAGGTGTTTTCCACCAGTTTCCATTCCAGTTCTATGATTCTGTGAAAGTTCTTCAGCCTGTTAAAAGGTACTGTGAATAAAGCTCATAAAGGTAAGACATATACAGAAAAAAAATAAATTTAGACCTTGATTTCTTTTCTTGGAAAGCCAACACTAATATGGGAACAAAGATTTGATGTAAATTTTCAAAGTCATTAGCATAATGGGAATTATACTACTGTGTACATCTTTCTGTTTCAACAAAAAACCTAATTCTGACACTTTTCTCAAACTGTATGTATGGGTCATCATATGCTATTAATTGAGGCAAGTATTTACTTGCAGTAGCAATGAGTAACATCATTCAGAGAACAGCCACATTTATATGAAACCCCATGATCAGCAAACTCAGAGATCCAGACTCCTTTAAAACCTGCCATATCCTTATGTCAGGAAAGTATTTTAATAAGTTACTATGAATAAAAACTACAAAAATATTTCACTTTTAAATTTTGAAACAACTGATATACAATTACTTACTCCTGCGTATTTACTTTGCAAAGTTGGAGACAATTGCTTTCTATAAGCCTAGAAATGCTAGGCTTAGATTTAAAAAAATATTTTATATTCAGGATATAAACACAAATGCCTATGGAGGCAAAAATCATCTTATGTTTGTTTAAATATTTGTTCATTTCTTCATTTCTATTTTCTAATTGTTTCACCTATCCCTCTTGTACAAATCAAAAGCTTGTTCCTTGCTATTAAAAGTGTTTAAAACTCTATAAGTTTAAAAATTCAAGTATCATTAAAAGGTTTATTTTCTTTAGAATAAACCAGCAGAGAAAAACATTATAGGAGGATGACAAAATATAGTAGCAAACTCTAAGGAAACTTAGAACACATGCATGCAGAAAAGAAAAGCTGAGGGGGAAAAAACCCTGTAACAGTTTAATTTTTAATGCATACAGTGTTACTACAAACTTGAGTATCTAGTTTCTATGCAATGTGTTTCTCTCCATCACAAAAAAAAAGAGAAAAAGAATATAAGAACTAAAAAAGAATGAAACTATTTCTTCCCCTGAAATAACCTTGAAAAGACATTTTAAAATTTTATTTTTATTTTACAGAAGTTCAGTACAATTAGAAGGTCATAAAGACTGAATTTTTCATTGTTTTCCAACCTGTAAATGAGTCTCAGACTCTGAGACATGGAGTATGAAATATTGCTACATTAACAAGTGTCCTTGAACAGCTATGGAATTGATTCTAGCCTGAGAAAAGAAGGAGCTGAACCTGAAAAAAGTTACTGAAGCTGTGGGATCTTAGCCTGAAGAAGTTCCCACCTCAACCACTCTCAGCACAGAGGTATATTTGCAATTTAAGCACAAGTAGCTGCGCAGGTCTCTGTGGCTACAGTAGTTAAGCAGCTTGCTTGCACTTCCATGTCATCAAAGGGGATAATAATAATAATAATTGTTCTAAATCTGTGACTTCTGTATTAAGGAACACTAAATATGCTCTCTTTAATGCTGCTGCTAATTGCAGGACACCTCAAGCAGCCCCTGTTACTGCTCTGCTGCTGCCCTGGATGTTGCTTTGCTACAGCTGCAGGTGAGATGTGGGTGTGAGCAAAATTCCCACATACATAAAGTGAGACTATATGCCTTAAAAAAAAATACTGTAGGCTCAGTGCTAGATTCAGCTGTATCAGCAGGGAATTAAATACAGGTAAGTACAAAAAAGCCCTCCAAAATGAAAACTGGCTGACACCATGGCAGGCACAAACCCCCTCTTTCCAGACACCTTGAGGAGCCAGAGCTCTTCTGCAACAGGCACCATCCCATTCCCCCAGCCCTTCCCCCTCCCTTCCCCAGTGCCTGGGTGGTTTTCCTTTGAGAGGAACCCAAGGACAGCTTGGAGTGCCAGGGCACTCTGAGGACACTGTGGTGTCATGAATGACTGTGCTGAGGCCCAGGAGCTGGTTTGTAGGCCTGAGCCCAGCGCTCTGGTTCAGCCTGTGGAGCGTCCCTTCTGCACTCCCACATCCTACATCAACCACAAGATTTCTTCCATGAGTTCTGTTTCACTGGTGTTCATCTTGGCGAGATGTCGGTCAGCGCAGTCGGTTGGGCTCCAGTGCAGATGAAGCTGAGAGCTTTAAGCCTTTCTAGCAACTGCTATAATGCTCTCCACAGAGGTCAAACACACATCCAGTAGAACTCCTGCTGCTCTGGAACAGGCTGGGGGTGGAAACTAAGCCCAGAGCAGTGGCTGAAAGAAAACTAATGCTTGAAACTACCTGATACAGTATCTTAAACTAGGGGGAAGCAACCTTAGTCTGGGAAATTTTGCTTTTCTATGGCAGCTTCTTGTGCTCCCACAGCTTGATGCAAAAGGTCTCAGGAGTCAAAGCTCCCAGTGTAGGAGCTGCTTCTCTGCTCTAACCAGCACCAGAAAAGTTTGTGAGCTGGCAGTATGATGTGCAAGAGCTAACAATCCTTTGCTACACACTGCCTGCAGTTCTGATGCCCGTGGGTCAGGACCTGGCAGCGTGAATGATGTACCTCACCAAATAACCAACCAGACTTCGAACAGAAAGTTGTCAGGAAGACTGAATAAAACTATAGGCCAGGAACTAAGTTTAAACAGATTTCTCTCAATGTTGGATTACAGAACTTTTTAAGGCAAACCTGATCCAAAAAGAAAGGAAAACCCCAAATACTGATCCACCTTCAGTGTTATAGATCTGTGTTGCAATTGCTTTTGTCTGTTAACCAGGTAGAAGTCTGTCTGACAGCTCTAACCATCTACACTGATGTCTGTTGGATTGTGTTGTGAACATTTATAAGAAATAAGAATTGTCTGTTAAAACATTGCACTATAGTAGTTTTTAATCTGTGCTGCTAATGTCTTGAAATATTGTGAAGTAACTTCTACTCCAGTTTGCTTTCCTTCAGTACAATGCTCTAACTTTATGCAATTTAAGTATTATAGTGTTTACTGTCTTCTGTTTCTCTCCCATTTGCTTTTAGGTTATCACATGCTGTACAATGTTGCTCTGCTTTAACTGAAAACACTGCAGATGATTTTCTATATTCATTTACTGTTTTTACCAGGAAAATAGGTGAGCATGAGAACAGTTCTGTTTGTTGTGAAAAACATAGGACAAAAAAAAAAGCCACTAAGCTAAGATAGATATATATGTATATATATATGTATATATATATATATATATA
>VXBU01015491.1:0-79252 GCA_013400315.1 Bombycilla garrulus
CTGGAGGTTTTTGCGGGGTGCTGTGCGAGCCCAGGAGCTGTGAGTGCTGTTGTGTGTTGCAGGCCAGCCGCAGCTGATGCTGACAGCAGGACCCAGCGTGGCCGTTCCCCCGCAGGCACCTTTCGGCTACGGCTACACGGCCCCGCCCTACGGGCAGCCGCAGCCCGGCTTCGGCTACAGCATGTGAGATGCAGCACAAGTCAGTCCGGAGCAGCAACTTTTCTTACTGAAACTCCACCGTCCCTCCCCGCTTTAACTCATAACAGGGAAAAGCAAAGAGTTCTGCCTCGTGTTCTTGTAACCTTTGTTTCATGAAGGACTGTTTTTTCTAGCGCGAACGATTTGAATCACTTCTGTTCGATCTTTTTTCACATTCCATGTCATTTAGACTTTTACTTTCAGAAGGGGAATAGTTTAAACGACTTTGTTCGAGTGGGCTTTTGCAGGACTGCTTATTACCATTAAGTCTATTGTGAAGATTCTGATTTGCACTCTATAGTGTTACACTCTAATATTGAATCTTAAGTTCATTGTATGTGAGCAGCTTACGGTATGTACTGTCTATTCTAAATGCATTTAAGTCTCACTGTATATTTGGAGAAAGCTAAAGCCAAGATACTTGTATTTGACCTTGCAAGACTGCTGACAAGAGACAACACTAATCAGCATATCCTCCCTGGGTTGGATTGCATAGCTCTAAAAGAATTTAAAATGCGTACAGACAACCTTGCCTGACTTAAAATGATTAAAAGTTTTGGGTTTTGTTTTGTTGGTTTTTTTTTTTTCCCCCTTTCACCTATGCAGGTTTTTCCAGTTATGCATATAGAAAATGCTAGTGTCTTTTTGCTCACTCCATATGTAACAGATGACCTTATGTTGTGCTGTATCCTGTGCTTTTGTGGGACATTCCATTCAGGAACAGAGCACCATGATTCCAATCTGTGTATTTACTAACCCTGCCCTGAGGTTTGTGTATGTTGGATATTGTGGTGTTTTAGATCACTGTTTTGAGTGTACAGAAGAGAGAATTCAAGCATATTGCTGTTCAGTTTTGTTTGTGCAATTTGAAATTACGCAATTTAAAAATAAATTACTGGACTGTGGACATGCTGCATAGTGGTAGCTTCACTTTACTGTCTTCAAAAAAAAAAAAAAAGGACCTTTGGACTCAAAGCAAGTATTCCAGTGCTGGTAGTGGGGGGCAATGCAGGTGTGTGTGCAGCCAGGGTTGAGGGGCCAGCAGCAGAGCAGCAATGGGGACCAGTAGCGGGGTCTTGCACTGAGGGGGCAATAAAGGAAAATATGTAATGCTTTTTTCTAGAGAAAGATTATGGCAGAGAGAAGAAAATAGCACTTTTCACCAGCTGGCTGCACCATGGTCAACTCCAGCACATTGGAGCAGATGATACAGTAGGATTGTAGTAGGGTGTGCCAGTTCAATTGAGATCATGTTCTAGGTATGTAAATTGCCTTAAACATATTTAGCTTCAAATAAAATTGACTTAAATGTTTCTCTATGAATACTGTCATATTTGAGTGTAACGAGTCTGGCAGCTCTAGAAGCTCCTGTCCTTTAGCCAGGGGCCACACTGGGCATCAGGATCCAGACCCCAGTTCCTCCTGTGACTGCAGGCTGTGTGCTGTGACCCTGGGGGCTGGCAGGGGCTCACCTGCCCCAGCCTCTCTGAGGGCAGCAGCGTGGAGCACGAGGCTGCAGTGGAAAGGATTGTGCCTCTAAGGGTTCCAGTATAAAACCATTTCCATCCTCTGTGTTTATTGGTGTTTCAGTCCCTGTGGGGCTGGAGCTGGAGATAAATCCTGTTCACCTCTCCTATGAACTGTTTCACAACACTCAGTGGAACACGTGGCTGAGAGGTTGGCAAAGGTGCTCACAGAACTCTCACAAACTGTACAAATGGAATTGACTGGAACCCCCAAGGTGCTCTGAACTGTGCAGTAAGATCTATAACAGGATGCTTCCTCAAACCAGGAGTGCCTGTTAATCCCAGGAAAACCAGGATTTAAATATGTCTCAGTGCCCATCTGTTTATATGGAGGGTAACTCTCCACACCTTGGCTTAACTGCACATTTCTTCACGTGTAGGAGCCACACAGACCCCTCCAGAGGGAAGCTCAGCTTACAGCTGCTCCCCACAACTGTTTACTGGTCTGGGCTGCAAATCCAGTTGAACTGGTCAGCCTGGAACCAGTCACAAGTTGTTGCAGCAGTTGTTTGGGCAGGAAGTTGGCTACAGTTACACCGAGCTCCAGTTTTAACTGCTTGAGCAGCTGAGCCTTTCTGAATTAAAGAATGTATTCACTACAAAAACCAGGCAGAAAGAGGAAGCTCTTAACTCCATCAACCAACGTGCAAAATCTTCAACCAACTGCACAAGTTGTAAATTTACTGTGTTCCTTCTTGGGCCAGCTCTGCTTTCCTCAACTGCCCTGAGCCTAGAATTTTCTTTCCCCCTTTGGAACACAAACTAGAGAAACTCACGATTTACAAATTTAAATCTTACAAAAATTGCTGATTTTATTCACACTGAGGGAAGACATGGCAAAGAAAAAAAAACCACCCAACTTGGATTTTTATCCCTTCAGTACTGACATACATGACACATCCAGGCCTTTTTGGTACCGGTTTAGAAGAGTTTAAGGTGACCAGAAACTTTATCTATGACATCAGCTGGTCCTGGTCCGATACCAAGGACTGTCCTGGAGCCTGGAGCTATCTGAGTACGCCCAGCATCCTGAATCAGGCTCACAGTCAGCCCCAGGCGCTTTGCCTCAGCCAGGAGCTGCACCAGAGTCTCTTCATCGGGAGCTTTGAGGACCACTTTAGGCTGTCCACAATACTCCCACTGCTTCAGGAGCTCGGGATTCCTTTTGTGAATCTGCTTGTAGGCAGAGACAGCAGCATGGGAGCACTGCGCGGCCGCTTTGCCCTTGCCCATCTTCAGGTCGTTGCGGACGATCAGCACCAGCTTGAACTCCCCGGACTCACCCATGATGTCGGCCTCGCCCCCAGGGCTGTCGGAAGGCTCTGACATTATTCCAGCTCCAGGTTTCCTGCGGAGCCTCCCCCGGATGCCCCAGCCCAGGCACACGCCGCACACGACTCCGACGACGACATTCAGGAGCCCGGACTCAAAGAGAGAAACCATGGTGGATTCTGGAGACTGCCTCTGAAAGGGAGAAAGACATGATTTACTTGAGCGTTTCTCAGCATCTGAGAGCATTTTGTGTGCTCTCACCTTGTTTCCACTTGGTTATTTGAAGACAAAGAACATTTGTTAGAAACACAAAGGAACAGTTCCCCACACTCAGCTTTGTGACTGCAAACACCTCACTGGTGATGCGCTTTGACTCAGCAAGCAGAGCTAAGATAGAACAACAAATTATCATGGCAAATTATCATGGTTTGTTTGGGAAAGGGCCTTAAAGTTCCACCCTCTGCCATGGCAGGGACACTTCCCACTATCCCAGATTTCTCCAAGCCCTGTCCAACCTGGCCTCGGACACTCCCAGGGATGGAGCAGCCACAGCTGCTCTGGGCACCCTAAGCCGGGGCCTCCCCACCCTCACAGGAAACAATTTTTTCTAATATCCAATCTAACCCTCCTCTCTGCCAGTTTGAACCCATTGCCCCTTGTCCCGCCTCTGTAAATAGTCTTGCCCCACCTCTCTGTAAGTTCCCTTCACGTACTGGAAAGCCACAATTAGGTCACCCCGGAGCTTCTCTTCTCCAAGCTGAACACTCCCAACTCTCTCAGCCTTTCCTCATGTCAAAAATACACCTAAAAACGGGGAGAGAAACGATGAAATGCTGGAGGTTTTCAATCAACGCCCCAAATTCAGCTGAGGAGCGGAGCCGCCTCCAGCTCCACCGCGGGCTGCGGCACCTCAGCCCCGCCAGCCCCGAGCGGGCACGGAGGGCAAAGACCGAGAGGGGCCCGAACGCCGCGGCCCTCACGGAGGGCACGAAGGGGCCATGACGGAGCATCTCCCTCAGCTCTCACCTGCCGCTCCCGCCCGGCCGCTCCGCCGCGCCCGCCCGGAGGTGACGGGGCCGCGGCGCTCGGGAAGTGACGGAGCCCGGGGCGGGCCGGGGCGGGCTGTGCCGGGCCCAGTTCCGCGTTGTGCCGGGTCCAGCGGAGCTGCTGCAGCGTGGTGAGTGCGGGGCCGGGCCCGGGGCTCTCCCGGCGGGTGGCGGGTCCCCTCAGCGGCTTCCCTGAGCGCTGCTCACCGCGCCCCTCAGCGCTGCCTGCGCCGCCGCCCCGCTCCCCTCACGGCTGCCCCGGCTCGGAGGTGACGGCGGCAATGGGGGATCCCCGGCCCGGGCGGCTCCCGGTGCTGTGCGAACAGAGGGACCCGTGTGGGAGCCGGGGGTGGCCGGGAGCGCTCTGGAGGAGCAGGGCGGGAGAGCGGGCTGCTGCTGCCGGCCGTGAGGGCGAGCAAGGAGCCGCTGCCATCTCACCCCGCTGAGAGCGGCTCTGCTCCTTCCAAAGCCCCGGGAAGGGTGGGATAGACTCGCCGTGCTCTGGCACAAGGGATGGTGCCTGATGACACAGGGAGAAATCCGTTCTTTTCCCTGCGGAGAGTCAGATACCGATGGCATTTGTCTGTTTTTCCACTGGAAATGTGCTGTGCTTTCCCGGCTGGGTGCTCCCTGCATCCCCATGGACTGCCTGGGGCTTGTGGGTGCGAGGCCCAAATCCAGGGGAACATTGCTGCTGACTGGGGTTGAGCACCTCGTCTGGCTTTTATTTCTCTAGCCAATGTCATCTGGTGTTTACAGGAGATAGTAAAGCAGCAAAGTTCCCGTTTTATTCCAGCTCTACCTCTCAGATACTTGGCAGGTCATGTAGGTGACTTGAGGGAAGGGGTGATAAATGTGTTTGATAGCAGCTGTTTATCTATAAAGTGCTGTGAATCCAGGTTATCCCCTTTCAACTGCACCTTCAGGGTTTTCTCCTGCCCTTGTTTTCTCTGCTCTGTGCTTACCGACAGGTGGGTTTAGTTAATGGTAATAGTGTGGGCTGAGGTGGAGGATTGTGCTGTTGCTCTTTCATGAGGACCACATGCGTTGTGTTGTGTTTGGGCAGTGGATTTTGACGCTGTTTTGCTGTTGGGAATTCTGCTCTTTTAGAGATTGTTTCACCTCAGTTTGATGGGGGGTTCTCACGCTTCTTAACACCTTGTGAGAACATAGATCACCGCAATACATTAATTTTCCCATTGAAACAGTCTTTATTACGGCAGTCCTCCTTCTTCCAATCCATTATTTCTGCAGCATGGGATAGACTTTCCTTTATTCCTTATGGGATAAGTGACATTTCTAACGATGGTTTCATCCCCTGCTTTCAGATGAGGGTTTCAAAAGCCAGTTTCCAGTTGTGCAATGGGAGTGAGCTCTCTATTAGTCTGAGCTTTGTTTTGCGTCCTGCTGAGCTGCTGCAGCCAAAGGTGTTTGTAATTGCTGTGGGGAAGGGTAGGAGGAGACTCGGTAGCTTTTCAAGTGGGTGGTAGCAATGAGGAAGGTGAGTAGGCTGGAACCAACTGCACTCTTTCAGCCTTAAATTTGATTTTTTTTTTTTTAAAGTTGTTGTCTTGGAATTCCTTCTGAATGTCATAACTGCCTGTGACTGCAGCTTGTGAACAGCTCTGCTTAGGGTGATCTGTGCATGCTCCTTATTTCTTAAAAAATGGTGGGTTTAAAACAAACAAATAAACAAACAAACCTATAATTCCTGATGTTTTGTGATGGGAGCCAGAGTTATCTGCAGGTTGGAACTTTAACTTCTCTTCCTTGTGGACAAGTGTGAGCTGGGTGGACTTTGCTATTCCCTGAGGACGAAGGGCACAACTCTGAAGCTGTTGCAACACTGAGCTTTTTGTACCAGCTTCAAAAGCAGTCCTGGGACAGCACCAAAACCACCAAACCTCGCTGGTTTTGGTGCTGCTTGGACCAGAGGGAGCCTGGGGATGTTATTAATGAGGCAGGCAGTTGTTCAGGGTATTTCAAGCTCATTAAAAGAATATTTTTCTTTCTCCCAGGGCTCAGAATTGGCCTCTGTGAGCCTTGTCTGGGCAGTGTGTCCTCACTGGATGGCCAAGTGTGAAATCTGAATTGGCTCCACTTAGAGACTGTTGCTGTGAAAAGCAGAATTTGTTATCTCAGGAGCTGCTTTCAGCCACTCTGGGCTTTGTCAGGTCCTTGTGTTCATCCCTTTTCATCTGTGCTGTGCCTCTTCTGCCTATCCTCTTATCCCTGGCTCTCACCTTTTCATCTATTTATTGCACAGCATTTCTACTGCTTCATTACAGCACCTGATTCTACTGCTGGATGTCATCAAAATTCATGTTTCACCACAAAAAAATACACCCAAAAATCAGTTTAATATACGTGGCTTTAATGGCAGGGACAGAACTTCCAGTTAAAAATAAATTGCATGACATCCCTGAAGCTCATATTACAACAGTCTTTCCTAAAAGGCATCCCAAAGTCTTTTTGGAAAAAAAATTGGAATTTTAAATTCTAAGATGATTTAGTTGGGTAGGAATTGGAAAATAGGTCTGGTGTACAGAGGCATAACCCACAAAATGGAAACCTGTGGTCTTTAACTGAATTACTTCTCCTTTGAGGAATCGAACTATTTTAGTTAGGAAAACATTTTTAGTATGGGAATAAATGCACTCATATCAAAATAACCCATTACAGCTAAATCTGTGGAGATTTGGAACATCTTTCAGATGTGGCCTCATTTATTTTAATTGAATGCTTCCCAGGAGTGCCGAAGGACTGGGAAAAAAAAAAAAATAAAAATGAGCAGTTACTTTTTCTGTTTTCTGTCATCTTCAGGCAAGTCCTTAACCTGCAGGTGAGGGGCTGTGTCACTGCAGTGTCACAGCAGCTCTGCTCTCTTGCTCTGCAGGGGCAGCAGCTTTGCCAGAGGAGTGGCTTTGGGCTCCAAGCTGCAGAGCTGAGGACGTGGCCGAGCTCTTCCACTGCCTTCAGATCCTGGAGAGCTGCTGGAGAGGGAGTGACTGTGAGGAGCTGGAAGGGGTAGGTAATGCTTCACTTCCCACCTGATCCCATCCTGAACGTGTTCCTGTGCCAGGCAGGCGTTGGCTTTGGAGGGAAGGTGCTCTCCAGGCTGGTTCTTTGCCAGGGAGTTGTAACTTGTTCTCTCTGTGTAAAAACCCCCTCTCACAGCTGTGCGGCGCTCTCTAGATTAGTGCAGTTCTTCACCCACCTGGAAAGGCTGGATTTTAATCCTTCTTTCTCCTTTTTGTAACTGAGGAACGAGGGTGTAGAGAAAGAGGAAGGTGTATCAGAAAAGCTGAGGAGAAAGAAGCGGCAGGATTGGAACATTTGGCTTTAAATGCAAGAAATAACTGGAAATGATGTTTTGCTGAGGTGGCTGGGGGGAACAACAAAATGCTCTAAGATCTAAACCTGGTTCTAGGAGCTGTGTGAGCAGGAACTGATGGAGATGAGAGTCAGGGCTTTTTCAGTAAGAAATGGTGATTCAAACAATGTCTGGGACAGCAGTGAGGTCATGAAAGCAGCTTCCTTCTTGTTGTACCACACTGGAAAGGAGTCCTCCAAAAATCCTTAGTACAGAACGTGAGTCCATGTTGTGCTCCTCCAAGTGGGAGTGCAGACACCCAAGTGCCTTGTCCAAAACTGGTTCCTTTTGCAGAAGTGCACACAACACTTGTGTGCTTCCACAGCCTCCCCAGAGCTCCAGAGAAGAGACTTTTGTCCTTTTCTGTGCTTACAGAGAGCAGATACTGCAGTGCCCAGTTTTGTTGTGCTCTCATGCTCTGATAGCTTGTTTTGCTTTGTCTCACTGATGCTGTAGAGTGCCAGTCACAGTTACCATAAACCCTTCTTGTTGATCAATTTGCATTTTTGACTAGCAATAATTGTCTTTTTATACTTCATGGTTTGGGTTGCACTAAAGCTCAGTGGTGTATTGTGAGCTCTTTGTTCAGCCCCACAAAGCAGTTCTTGTGTGAGCACAGCTCTAACAAATGATCTAAGCCACCCTGATACACAAACTGGCCACAGTTGTTTTCCTCGCTCTTTTAAATAGTTTATTTTTATGTTTGCTGCTAAGTACTCTATGCAGTAGGCAAATTTATTTTTAGAGATGGGCTCTGTGTCTTTCCCAGCATCTGTCAGAAGTGAAGTTGTGTTTAGCAGATGGAATTTAATTTCCTGTGGCGAGCTCTCGTGGACTGGGTGTAGAATTGAGACTGAGGAGTGAGTTAATGAAGGATAACTCCATTTTGGGTCAGACTCCACTGCAGTTAATCCCTGTGGGGAGGCATTAGTGCAGGACCTGGTTCTAATGGGCATCAAGCAGCACAGCAGATCAGGGCTGCTGAGCTGAGGGGATGTGCATCCTCCAGTCCCTTGGCTAAGATGCTTTCAGTATAATTAGACTTGGGTAAAGCAGGGAGGTTCTTTTCTGGAGCCAGGAAGGGTTTGAGCCTGTTCAACCCTGCCATGTCGTAGCTATCCCATCTCCAAGTCAGCTGTGGTTTTAAATAGGAAATTTTAGAGCTTTCCTGCAGAATGGTTGAACTTTAAGACCTTCTTGACGAGAATTTGGCCTACAGAATTGTGGAAGGGGATTATTTATCTGCTTCAGTGCCTTGTGTACTTGAGGTGGTGTTATGCAAAGCTAATCCTGGATTAGTGCCTTTCCAAGCAGGCAGGGTAAAAGTGGCTCTGGCAGTTAAGCTCCTGAAAAAAAAGCTGTCATGCCTTGGGAACAACACACCTGAGAGCCCCAGAGATGCAGGAGTTCTTTGGATTGCTCTGAATTCAGTGTTGTGCACAGCCTGGGCTCTAGCATCAGACACAGAGAGCAATTGGCATTGCACTAAATGAACTTCCTTGCAGTGTAATTAAGCTGAGAGCAGAAACCAAACCAATTGAGACTTTAATTTTGAAGGCTAGATTTGAACATGTGAAAAAAGATGGATTTCAAAATGAGGAACGTGTGGCTTCCACTGGATTGTGTGGCATTTTTTTTTCCTAATCTTTGCTATATTTAAGTCAACAAAATGTGAGTGAAGTTCCCTAAGCCAGAGCACTTTTTTTAGTGTTGCTGTGTGTGCTCAACAGCTCTGGTTGGCTTTTGCTTCCTAATCAGCTTTCTGTGAACATCAGCCTTGCTGTGTGTGGGTGTGTAATTGAAATCTTGCCCTCTGCAGTTTGAGCTGTGTGTGTGTAAATTCATGTGGTATATACACAGGTTTGTGCGTATAAAAACTTACCTGGTGGATGCTCAAAAATACTTATTTAACTATATCTAAAAATAAGCTGAGTGCAGTCAGAAATGAAACACTGCCCTGTCCACCTGTCCTGATGGAGCTGAGGGGTGGCTGAAGGTTTGATCCTGATATTGTCACAGCAGCTGGGCTGTCACCCTCAGCTGAGCCCTGGGGTGGCTGCAGTGTCAGGCTGCTCTGACCTCACCTGGGAGTGTGGGGATCTCACAGCCCCCGAGACCCCACAATGCACAGAACAGTCCAGGTTTGCAGCCCGTGCTGCTGAAGGAGTCTGCAGTGGTTTGTTGGTGTTCTCAAGGCAGTTTATCAGTTCCTTATCAAAAGTAGATTTCTCTGCCCTGCCAGGGTTGGCACAGAACGCGTCCAGAGACACACTGTGCCCAACCCGGGTCAGCTCTGATCTTTGATACTAATAACTACCTATTGAATGTTTATCATTAATTACCAACCCGTGCCCCTCACACCACACTGTCCAGATCTGTGTCAAACCAATCCAAAAGTGCCAGCAGCACCAAGAAGATGGGGGTTATGAAGAAGAACAAAAGATAACATGGCACGTGTAAAAATTTTCCATCTTGTGCCTCAGACCCCCCTGTACAGGGCTTTAAACCCCCCTGGACACACACTAACCCCCCTGTACATACACTCAAATTCTTTTCTTAGTATCATTCCAGGATCCCTGACACCTCTGGCAAGGCTGAAAAGCCTCCTGAGCAGGGTTTGGGTCGGCCAAAGGCATCACAGGAACCCCCTGGGTTCCAACAGAGAGAGTTCCCATTTCCCTGGCTCTGGGCAATCCCTGCCTCGCAGGACACTGCACAGTGATGCTGTAGAGCTCCCACTGCAGCAGCTCAGGCCTCTTGTCCTTGGCTGGCTCCGGAGCCCTTGGTGTTTTTCAGCTTTTGCAAAGGTGTTTTGTTCATTTTTGAGCTGGTGTGGGTGTTCTGGGAGTCACGTGGCAGTGAATAAAAGCTGTAACATGCATGAGATGAGTTTCTGCTGCCTTGTTTAACCAGGCAGATTTCTGTTTCTGCACATTTTATGTCAGGGGGAGGTGTTGGAAAAAGGACTCAGGATCCTGAGACCTCAGTGCTTTTGACTACTGGATTTTAACTAAAACCTTTCGTAATTAGATCCCAGCTAGCCATTTTACCTCTATTGCAAGTAATGCACAAGGCTTGTACCTGTTTAGAAAAACACCTGTCTAAAACTGACTTGTGAGACCCTGGAAATGTCAAATACAGCATCTGAAATCTTTGAACATTTAATTTAAAATTCAACAGAATTATTGCAGTCTGAATCCAGGGCGTGATCTCACTCCTGTTTACCAAACCTGAGTTGCTGCCTGGCTCTTAACCCTAACATAAATCAATGGGGAAGTATTTTTTCTGTAGAACTTTAATTCCTTTCACTGGACAGTTTTATATAACCTGTCATTTTAATATTGCACCACTTTTCTTTCCAACAAAAGCAACGTATCAGAAACTGTAAATCAAGCATGCTTACAGGGAAAAATACAATGCAAATAAAATGCTTTATTTACTCTCTTTTCCAAATAAACTCCAGAAGCTGTTTTAAGATTCAAGAGAGGACTTTTAAAACATCGAGTCTGACTGGTTACTCTCTTTGTGTTTGATTGCATAAGAATTGTCAGATGTTCACGTTGGTTTTTTTTTTGTTTTTTTTTTTTTAAAGAAAGAAAAAAGCAGCTCTTGCAACACTGGTTTGTGCTGGGTCCCATTTCTTGCATTATTTACTCTCCTGGATAAGGAAAGCCACATCTGCTCTTTTGGGGTTTTGGTTTAGGGTTGATTTCTCTAGAGAGGCTAAACCAGCAGAGTATGGACAGTGTCAGCAAAGCTTCCAGCAGAAAGCTCTTGTCCTCTGAAGAGTTTGCCTTTTGTGCTTCAGAGATCCCAGCCTGTGCAAAGCAGGAGATGCAGCTCTGCATCTCAGTTAGCACACTGAGGGCTGCCCTTTCAGCCAGGGAGGTTTCTGCCACAGTAAAACCTGCAAAGCTTTAGTGCCAGGATGGGGAGCACACCTGAAGCACCAGTCTCAGGATGGAAGTGAGGTTTGTATGAAACTGTGCTGCTCCTGGAGCCCAAACAGTGGGCTGGGTGCTGGAAGGGGGTTGTTTAATGAGATTTGTTCAGCTGTTAGAAGTGAGGGAGTTTTGTTATTTGAGTGAAAAATTTAGAATTATGTAGGAGGAAATGTTTTAATTTTTGTCACTGTGGGGATTGAATCACTTTCTCCTATTTGATGGTGTAATGCAGGATGAGTGTGAGCTGGATTTAGAGAGCTGCTGGGTGTTTGTCTGTATCCTTTGACTGTGGAGTCCTCCTAACCAGAAACACACCTTGTCCTTTTTGGTTTCTTCTGCTCTGGGATCCCCACAGGTGACTGATCTATGAAATGGCAGAGAATGGCACAGACTGTGACCAGAGACGCATAAGAATGAGCAAAGAGCAGCACAATGGCAGCTTCACAGGTAGGTGCAAAATCCCTTTGTGTTCTCAGCTGGCCTCTTCGGGGTGTAAAACAGCACAAGATTGAAAAGGAATCGATTCTGGTTTTCTGTTGAGGCCAGGCTGGATGGAACCACCCTGACCTCTGGAATGAGATGAGCTTTAGGGCCCCTTCCACCCCAAAATATTCTGGGCTTCTGTGACTTTATGCCCACAGAATGCAAAGGGTCTCAATGCCTGAATCAATCCTAGAAACCTCAGTCAGCTCTAAACCTGAAGGGTTTAGGATTTCAAAGCCATAGAATATGGCTGTGTATTTCCATTCTCATTTCTCTTACACTCTTTTCCCCTCCCAAAGTTATTGATCTTTGCTTCACATACATTGAAGCCCCACAAAGCTGACCTGGGTACCAACAGGGACTACAAGCAAAAAAAAATTGTAAAAAAGCCTAAAAAAATGAAACTCTGTTGGCAAATCTGTGGCTGTGGATGTCAGGCTGTACAGCCCCACCCTTTGGCACTGAAAAGTTAGTTCTTGGTAATAAAAATCTGTTTTACTCTCTGGGACAGGTCCAGTTATTAGTCTCCCCATTTCTAGCTGTTCTGTTGAAATTCAGTGTCACTATAATTTATTGGTTTCAGTGATAAATTACCAACAAAACAGTTTTAACTGCTTCGCCTCCTGCCTCTCCTCTGTTTTTCCTACTGGTATGACTGAAGTAGCCTGGGGTTAATGATTAGAACTCATGAAAAATAACCTGAAAGCAGTTAATGGAGATTTTTGTGTCACTGAATAATCTGTGCTGTGTAGTAAAGCATGGAAGATATAATCATCTTTGTTTCCTGTCAGCTTTGAATGTGCCAGTTCCATATTTAATTAAGTTTTGTAATCAAGTGATTTCTCAAGTTGCGTGCAGTCTTACACCATTGTCTTTTACGACCTTTTACTAAAAACAAGGTCATAAAAACAAGGTTGAAGCATTTTTATTACACATATTAAACAAAAAAAGATTAACTGCATGTTTGTATGTATGGAACAAATTAAAGCCTTTTACTTAAAGACTTAAATCATTCTGTAACTCTGAGGGAATGTGGATGTTCTTCAGTATTTGCCAGGCTTTCTGTTAGTTCATCTTAAGCAACTGATTTTACAGCTAAGGAGTACAAAATTAAGTGGGCTGTGTGACTAATGAGATCTGCAATTTCTGTGTAAATATCAGCATCTGATAAGGGAAAATGTTTCAGTTACTGGCGTGAGACTGAAATAATACATCTTGGTTTACAATATGCTAGAGATCAGATTAGATTAATATTTTAAATGCAACAGCTTTTTAAAAATCTAAAATTTATGAATATCATTACCATACAAAATAGAATACATATGTTGTGACTGTGTAGTAAGTGATGTTTAAACAAGTTTGGTGTCTGTTTGGATACGAGTGTATTTCTCATTGTTTACTGGTATTCTTTTTTAAATCTTATTGCAGAATTCCTTTTCTTTAAAAGTTTAAAAATTATTCCTGCTCATCAGCTTGACAACCTTTGAACAAGCCATTCTCCTCCAAAAAACGAGCTGGGGTTTGGGGGTTTATTCATTTTATTGTGAGCACGAAATGCCACCTGGATTAGAAAAGCCTTTGAGTGAGCTGGCTGTGAGCTCAGTGCCAGCAGGGCTGTGCTTCAGGAGCAGCTCCTTTGCACAGGAGGAGTTTGGGAGAAGCTCGAGGGCAGGTGCTGTGATCCAGTTACACCGTGTAATTCCATCCCCTGCCAGTGGCAGGCTGGGAGCAGTTCTGCTGGAACACAACCAGCTCCAGAGTTCAAAGGGGGAAGTGTCCCTGCAGCAGGAGGGAGCTCACGTGTGACCTGGGCTGCTTTCAGCTCCTGGGGCACTCTGGGAGGAGCATTCCCTGCATCTCACCTCGTTCCTGATCCCAAAGCACTGGCCATAAATAGGATCAGGAGAAAAGATGCTCGAGACCTCACATTAACTCCCTAACTATCAGCAATTTAGAGAGACAGGAACACAAATTTGGGATCAGAATTTGATTTTACTGAGGTTTCCAAAATGCTCAGGTACTATTCCACGTTAGTAATCTCTTGTTAAAACCATCATGTTAAACATTACAAAGACAAACTCATGCATTTTACAAAGATCTCCTGCTTGCAGAGGGTGATTCAGTCTCCTTCTTCCTGGCACCTGAATCTTAATCCACTCAGATTGTAATCTCCAGATTTCTGTTTGCATCTGCCAAGGCATCCTGCTCATCAGACTGGATATGCTAATGAAATGGGTAGTGCTCTCTGTCCCGTGTACCCCCACAGCTAACAAAAAAACCCAAAACAGTGTATTTTTGGGTGGGATAGCAGCTGACCTGCCAGTCTGTGCTTTTACATGATTTATTTTTTTGCTTTTCATTTGCAGATTCCTCGATGCTGAGCGAGCGGAAGCGAAGGGAGCGAGAGGAGAGGTTGAATATTGTACTGTGGAAAAAACCGCTTGTTACCTTGCAGTATTTTTGCCTGGAAACTCTAATAAACTTGAAGGAATGGACCATAAAGTAAAGATAATTTCTTTAACTTCTACTAAGCGTTCTGGGCAAACCCCATGCTCTGATTCAGTAGGTCATTCTGACATCTCACTTTCCCTGATGATTCACAACTTGAAAACTGTTTGTTTTTTCAGAGAACATGTGTATTTTTGTCCCTTAAAGGTGGCTGCTGGAACATCCCACTCTTGGCAGCCTGAATTACAGAAGTGCAGCAAGGTGCTTGGGGGAGAAAATGGCAAACTGCCTTTTTGAAGAGTTGAATATTCCAGTTTGAAAGCGAGGGACAGTGTTTAGGGATCCTTTAGGCAAAGGAATATTGTGCTAAAGGCTGCAGTGTTTAGCACTGACCTATTCAGGTGTTGGTATCACTGAGTAATCTTCAAATAGCTCAGCCAGGGCAGAGATCAGGGCTCTGTGGGGCTTGCAGTCATGTTTATGATGCTGTAAAGAGGACTTTGCTTCTCTGTGGGCCCCTTTTCAGCAGGAAATGATTTATTAAAGCACTTTCCCTGAGTGTTATTTTCACACTGGATAAAACCAGCTTCTATTCCAGGGAGAGAATTTGTCAGGAGCAGTCCTGCCATTCCCTGCTAGTGCTGAAAGGCAGAGCCAGTTCTTGAGGCACAAGGCCCGGGGGTTTAGGCTGCCAAAACATGAGTATAATCTGCAGTGAAAATGCCAAGATTAGCAGTGCTTGTGTTGGTAACTGGGCTCTGTTGTGCTTGGGACTGAGCTTTCAGAGCTTTTCCCAGTCAGGAGGCAGATCTAATGTCACCTTGGGTGACTCCAGCTGTTGGGCTGCTCCTCTGCTGCTCAGGGTTGTGCTCACTCCCCCTCTGGGCTAGGCTGGAGGTGCTGGCAGCTCAGATTTACTGACAGAAATTTCTGGTTTCCATTTTCCTTGGAAATTATTTGTATGAAAAATACCAGGTTTATGTAGTGTAGTCTTAATTCCCCTTTACACACCACACCCCCCAAAAAATTGAAAACCCCCCCAGGCCTATTTTATTTTATTATGTGTATTCTTTCAGTGTCAATCTCTTCTCTGAGAACTGTTTCACTGGATCTAACAATTTCTGACAATCCCCAAGCATTTATTTAAACTAAGCAGAAATAACATTTGGGGATTTATTTTAAGACCTCAAATCTTATTTGGCTTCCTAGACATCCAATTCTGTTACAGATAGCACTTGCCTCCTCTGCTGAGCAGCACATCCAGTTGTCTGGCACTCCCCTGACAGAATCTTTACACAAAATAACCCTGACTATTACAAGCTATTAAGTTGAGACCTCAGATTGACTCTTAATGATCTCCTGTGTTCTATTGCATAAATTGTGTTTTGAATGACAATCAGTTGAAAATTCAATTGTCGTACTAATGTAAGCAGCACTGACTTAAAATATTTTGAGAGTTCTTTTAGTTTGCCTAATATGAAATATTTGTGACTGTTTTCCTGTATTATGCCTTACATTTCTAATTTCTGTCTAAATAGATAAGTTATGTTCATAGTTTGCTATTATAGGCTGGGAATTTTAAGTCATGCTAGCACTTGCTTTTTTTATATATTATTAGGTGAAAATATAATAGTGTTTTCTGGAAAACAATAAATGTATTTGCTAATCTACTGCGTGTGGCCACATACACATCAAGCAGAAAAAAAAACCCAGTAAAACCAAATATGCTCAAAAATTATTTGGTAGCAAATTACTTTGGAAAACACTTTCCTCACCTAATGCTTCATAGCTACCTAAAATATATTTATTAAATTTGGAGCTGTTACTAGATATTAATTTTAATAGATAAGGGAAAACAAAATAATGTAAAGATTTGTTCCTGTGGCTGTCACTGTGGTTCTGCCCAGCAGCACAGCTGGAAATCAGCACTTCTGAATTCCACTCAGCTCGTCCTTGCCCTGGGCCAGTGCAGGGCCTGCATCGCTCTGTGCTTGGCCACAGCTGCTGCTCAGGGCCTGGGTCTGACTCTTGGCACCAAAAGCTGAATTGTTTTCAGCTTGTGGTTGTTTTCAGACAGCCACTTTGTTTTTCTTTATTAAAAAAAAATAAAATATGCGTGGCTGAACTTTGATCTCGCTTGACAGCGACGCGGAGATTTTTCCCTAAAGAGTAAAGACTCCCCAGATATTTACTTGGGAGGTTGACACTGCTACCACTGTCCCTGCTGAGCACATCCAGGCAGCCCCAGTTCCCAGAGGTAGCTGAGTTACTTTGAAATGCATGCTTAATGATGAAAAAACCCTAATTTGCCGTTTTTCTTTAAGATTGTGGCGTCGGCGAGGGGCCCTGGTGTGCGTGCTGCTGGCACTGGCAGTGCTCACAGCCATGTACTACATCGAGGGAGCACATCAACAGGTACCTCCCTGAGCCTCACTCCCTTCCCCGGGCTGGCAATTGCATGAATTGTGTTGGCATCTCCATGAATTTATTTCATTTTCATGTATCCTTTGCACTGCTCGCTGAGGTTTGGCTCCTCGAGTCGTGACTGCTCTGCTGGGTGTGCATGAGTTGTGTTTCAGAGGTGGGGAGGGATGAGCTGTGCTATTTGAGCTCTTCTGGAGGTGTTTCATCTGAGCAAAGCACCCTCGGGTGCTGCAGCACTCCTTCACAGCTGCTGTCAGCAAGCTTTTAATAGTGCTGGGAGCCCTGGAGGGGAAATGTAACCCTGAGTCCTGGCAGAGCTTCCTGCCTCCAAGAAATGATCCTGGTGTTCCTGTGCAAGGGGCTCCTGCCCAGCCAGGACAGGCAGAGAGAGAGATGTGAAATGGTTTCGTGGCTCAGATTCTATTTCTGGTTCTGTGATGCTTCTCATTGTTTTTAAATGGTTCTTCAGAGGCTTTGTGGAGCTTTGGTGAACACAAAGCCTGGTGCTTTTGCAGCACTGGGAGTGTAAGACATGCCTTAAGCTTAGTCTGCACCTTTCCCCTCCCCATTTCTCTTGGAGTTCCAGACTTTCCTGGAGGACAGAGAGCCCTTTTAAAAATTATTCCAGCTGATGTCACAGCTCTGAAATGAGCAGGTTCCCATTCCAGAGAACTTGCTGCCATCCCTCCTGCAGTGGTGTGGCACTGCCTGCCTGAGGGATCTGCAGTTCTGGAACCCAAATCCTGACTTCCCAGGTTTCCTTGAGCCTGCTGGGAAGAAACCTGATCCTCTGGGACTGCTGAGGGCAGTGTGTCACCCTCAGGTGCCAGCCAGGGCAGGAGGAGGTGCCAGCCATGTGGCATTTTCAGGGTTTCAGGTTTTTCAGGATGTTTTTGTGCCCTGGCAGGTTGGAGCTTGGATAAGAATGGTGTAAACTTCACCCTGGTGCTGCTGGTCCATGGATGGTGTAAAACAGTCTCCAGAACTTGCTGTGACTTTCCCTCATCCCCTCATTTCTGGGTGCAGCACACAACCAGCATTTTAATGTTTTAATGTTTTAATGTTTAATGTTTAATGCATGGGAGTGCAGCTGATGTTATTCCTTTATTTAAGCTGTTCANCTTCAAAGTAACAAACCTTGCTTCTCACTGCTCCAAAATGCAACATTCAGCGGACTCCATGGGAGTGCAGCTGATTTTATTCCTTTATTTAAGCTGTTCAGACAATTCCCTGAGCTGCCTGGGCTCTATTTGACATTGCCTGGGGCTTGCTCCTCGTGGGCCTGTTCTGGATTTCAGCCTCCTACTATTGAACCTGAATTTCCATCTCTCTCCTTGGAAACTTGCTGATTCCAAGATATGGGGGGTTTTCTTTTAAAGGGGCACCGTTTCCTCTACCTGTCTGTGCTGTTACTGTAAGAAATAGCAAATAGAATTATTTAAGAGTCTATTTCAGTTGTTATAATCCAGATAAATGTGTTACCTTGTAGCTTAATTTTCTCCCTCGGAGATTTCATAATTTATATCTTTTTTTTCTTTTTTTTTGTGACTTTCCTTGCTCAGTATGTGCGGTACATGGAGAAGAAGTTCTTCTGGTGTGCCTACTGGGTAGGATTGGGCATTCTGTCCTCTGTTGGGCTTGGAACAGGTCTCCACACCTTTCTGCTCTACTTGGTAAGGCTATTTCCACACCATGTCCTTTCTGAACCGAGTACTTTATTGCTTTATATTTTAAAAGAGGTGAATAAATAATTTTCTGCAAGCTGTAAACATTAAATACATCTCAAGTTGTTGCTCTGGTGAATGCTGTTCATGTTCTACACTGCATCAGCTTGTTCTGTAGTTTGGGAGCTCTGTGTTTGAACTGTGGATATTGGCCTGCTGTTGGTTAATCCTCACTTTGAAACAATGAGCCAAATCTGCAAGCTCTATCCTCTAATCTCCTCATTTAAATGAAGCCTGTTCTACTGTGTGCAGCTCAAGTGTTTCCATTTAAAATTTTTCAGAGTATTTTTTAGCAGCCTAAAATGATCATTTTTTTAACTGAAGCCACCAAAGCAGGCAGCTGGTTTAAAGTTCAGTCTGTATAAATTTTGCTTTGAAAATAATAGCAAGAACAGTGTTTTTCTATGAAGATAAAATATGAAAATTTACATGATGTTGTTTATCCTCAGCTTAGCTATGAAAGTCAGGGAAATGTTTGGGTGTGTTTTGCTTTTGGCCATTGGATTAGTTCCTGGGTTATGAAACCACTGTCCTGGATTCGAGAAGAAGATTCATGGCCACAAAATAATTAAAACCAGTTCATGCAACAAATGTCATCTCGTATTTGGAACAATGACAGATGTTTACTTTCAGAGCTGCTTTAATCATTAACAATAACACAGAAAACACTACAAGAAACTCCTGCCTTTCCCCCCGGCAGGGAGATGGAATGGCATGGGATGAGCAGCCTCAGAATGACTGAGTGTAGCTTCTGTCCTAAAGACTGTGCAAGGAATTCCTGCTAAACAAAACCAACTTTGTGCACTGAGCACTGTCAGACCCCAGGCCGCTCCAAATCCTCCTAAGACAGCACCACTTCTTTTCTTGAAGGAGGTGGAACCTTTCTTTTACTCTGCATTTAAAAATCAAAGTTTTAAATTACTTCAGTGTAGAGAAATTAAATTGCATAACACATCACTCTGATTATCTTGTGGGATATATGAACCTCGTGGAGGGTGCTTAGGCCATGACCTGAGCTGACACTGAAATAATTTATAGAAAATACAATTTATCAGCATAACTTATGGTGGGTGTTTGGGAGGTTAATAGCCTTCCAAAGATTACAGGGATGTGTCACCCAGGAAAAGAAACTGAGTTTAATATTGTTAGGAAAGGTATTTATTTGGAACATAAAAGGGAAAGCTGGAAATAACTTTGTTAGGAGGGGGAAACAGACTGGATAGATTACAGTGGGTAATTAGAAGATGGTTATAGAGTAAAACGCAATAAAAATGTACCATCAAGATAATAAGTGTAAAACTATAGGAGAAATACTGGTTTGCTGTAAATACACCAGGCAGATAAGCATGCTCCTGTTTCACTGAGGGAATTCCATGAAGGCAGTGAGTGCAGGAAGAAGAAGAAGAAGTCAGGATTTATTTCCCTTTTTTTTTTCCTCCTGAGCAAGATTTAGTGATGAGCATTGAGGTCAATTAACACCTTCTGGGCACTGTGAGGGCACCTCGTGGTTTCCAGCTCGGGGGAAGCCACGCGGTTGTTGCCACTAGATGGCAGAGGGAGTGTAAAAACAGCAGCTCCCGGTCCAACCGAGCCGCGTTTGCCTTTGAATTACCTGGATTGTTAATATCCTTATCGCTGCAGCTGTACCGGCAAGGTGTGCATGGAATTTGTTATCACTGCAGTAAAACAGTGCTCGATATCTGCTCAGCGGGAGAGGGAACAAGGAGTGCTAACGTGAGGCTGCTGCTGCAGCTTTTAGGGGTGAGCTCTTGCAGAGCGCTGATCTGGATTTAACCCATCTGCAAACAATGCAGTTAGAAGCTCCAGCTCTCAGAGGGAGGAGTTGTAACTATTTTGCTTTGTTATTTGTACAGCAGTTCCCTCTAAAAGTAGAAATGTGACACATTAAGTGGGGCTCTCAATTTTAACTTCTGCATTACCGTTGATCTACTTTTCATGTTCCTTGTCCTTTAATTATATTTCTTCATCATGGTAAAACTCATTCTTCTGTTGACTCAAAGAAATGCAAAGTTACAAAACAAATCCTCCCCTGCTTTAGTGCCTGGATTTGCTGGCAACAGAGAACAGACCCAGTAAGTGCTTTCAAATTGCTTTTAATTAATTGCTCATTTTAAAGCTGTATGTACAGGGAGATTGTTGGGAATGCAATTACATGCTGGGAGAACAATGCCCTTGGGCCCACCCATGTGGTGCTGAGCTCTGCTGGGACTTGCAGCATTGTCTGTGCCACTGAGGGCACGTGGAGGAATGGATGGCATGTAGGCACCTGCTCAGGCTCCTTCAGCTGTCACACAGGTGCATCTGAATTCACACACTGGATTATGCCTTTACTGCATGTGGCCATTCCCAAGCTCATGGAAGTGGTTATGCAGTACATGAATGCCTCTGATGTTTGCTTTCCCTGGCCTGCTTAGCTGTTTTTCCAGTGTTGAAAACTGTCGTTTGTGTGGATCCTTCAGAGCAGCTCTCACCAGCTGCTTTTTGGAGCGGTAATTTCGGTGCCAGGAGAGATCCTGGGGTTAGCTGAGAAGAGAGTACTTGGAAACAGTTTGCTAAAAGTAGAATTTAGAGCAGCCTCAGTGTGGGAGGGGTGTTGCTGCCTCAGGATCATTTCGGTTCACATCTGATTTGGAATTTTTTTTTGGTCACCAATCCTTGGTGTCAGTTTGATACCAGGCTTTTAATTGCTGTCGCTGCGATTCAAGAGCTTTCCATAAGTCAGAAAGGGCCTGAACATTGTCTGATATGTCAGTTCCTAGTTGAATGCTGCTTCCTTAGCTGTAGCCAGCATTGGATGTAAAATCTGACATGGCTTTTTGTGAAACAATCCTTGTGCTGCACTTGGCACTGAGCTGAGGGCTGGCACAGAGCAGATCTCCAATGCAGGAGCAGGGGAAGCAGGCCACTCTTCCAAGAATCCTTTCCATTCTGACACTTTCAAAACAAGTCTGCTGGCTTATTTTCCTGAAGCCCATTAAAGGTTTTTCTCAATTCTTTAAAAACAAGCCTTAAAAATAGTAATCATGATGTGGTTCTGTAGGAAATAAAACTATTATGATTAATGACTCTAAATGCTGGTTTTAGCAGTACATGGCTTTTTCCTCGCTCCTGAGATGTTTTCTGTTGGTGGTAGATTAAAATACGAACAGCATGAATCACCTCATTACCAGCAGAGGATGGCTGAGGGTAAGCCATGAGGAATTTTTGATGTTTGCACATCTCTGAAAGATCTTTGCTGCCGAAAATGAATGAATGAGGTGGCGGTGCCGGAGCAGGGGACAGTAGGTGGAGTGCTGGGTTGGGATCAGGGCTGTGCCCATCCCCACCCAACGCTCTGCCTCGTGCTTCGGTTTCACTTCAGCTCTGAAAAACGGATTGGCAAAGATGTGGCCAAAAAAAGATGTGCTAAAAAAATAAAAAAAAAGAGAGAAGAGTGGTTGAGGGAGCAGCGAGATCCCCTCTCCCTGCGGGTTGTGAAATCCCTGAAGGGATGAATGGCACCGAATTCCTCACCCCTCAGAAGCTCAGGGAAGCTCCGGCTCTTTACATTGTTGGTGGTTTTGTTGCTTAAATGTGGATTTTTTTGCTTTTGCTGGAGCCGAGGGGGCAATTGCTGAGGGGGTTGGTGCTGGTGGCCGGGCCCTGGGCGAGCACAAACAGGAAATGTGAGCTACAATAGCGATGCTTGTGCCGAGGGCCAGCCCGGATATTTCAGCGCTGGAATATGTGAGTTTGTCAGGAATTCTTACAGGGCTGCTCAGCAGCACAGTGGAAGAGGGCACAGCAAAAAACAAAGAGCAGAAATGTGCCTTTAGAGAGAAAAGTGAGTCAGAAAGGCAGTGGCCTTATTGCCAGTGCTGCCCTGAGAGAGCCGGGCTGGCTTTGAGGGCTCGTGTTTTTTCTTTCATTCTGAATTGGTTCCCCTCAGCCAGGGGTCACATTCTGGCCTCCCCAAACAGTCACAGTTTGCAGCTGAAATGAGTCCTGTGTTGGCCCTACCCAAACTGGTTTAGGTTAGAATTTGAAGGTTTAAAAGCCAGACACTTGTGCAATAATGAGTCCATTATCTTGGGGAAAAAAAAAATGTTGGTGGTGTAAATAATTTAAAAAAAAACAAACCCACACAAATAAACTGTTTCCTGTCAGGACTACTGAAAGCTTTTTTTTAAGTCAAACCTAATTCCTTTTAGTTGTCTTGTTCCAGGAGCTGAGCTTGTAAGAGGACTCATGATAAAAATTACTAGAGTCCCTCTTGAAAGAGAAGCTCACAAAGCAGGACTTACTCCACTTTTATGAAGTAGACAGAATAATTTAGGGAACCCACACAACTGATTCTTGTTTTTTCCTCCATTTACTTCCTTGTGACTAACAGAGGAGTATTTTCATAATAATTATCAGCTTCAGGAGAGGTTTTGCTCTTTCCACGCAGATCCTTCAAAACTATCGTGAGTAACCCAGAAAATGACGGTTCTGTGTGTAAAGGAAAAAGTGAGAAACAAAGGCTGAGCTGCCTCAGCCAGGTGGGAGGTGCAGCAGTGCTCCCCTTCCCAGCGCTGAATTCTTTTTGTGAAGTGAGGTGTTGATTTCCAGCCCTCACTGTTCTCCAATTCACACGTCAACCTGCAAGCCTAAAACAAAGGAAATAAAAAAGGGTTCTGTCTAATACCTGTGCTCACATTACCGCTATTGAATTGCTGAGGTGGTTGAAAATAAAATACGTGGAGGGTGCAGAAGGCAAAAATTGATTCTAAAATAAGTTGAAATGGAGCCTGTTTGTGTGAGGGTCGTTTTTGTCTCTCACTCTGTCATTTGTTTCTTTCCTGTCTTTTAACTACTTCCTCCAGCTGTCCTGAGCTTTCTACAATGAACTGAAATATCCCGGAATATGTGAATCAACTTCAAACTGTTTTGAAAATCACTTTTGCAATTGCCTCACCAGAAATTCCTGCTTACAGCACACCTGGGCTCTGTTCTGCTCAAAACCACAGTATTGGTATTAATAATGCACTGATGAACTGGGAGGGTCGGCTGAATTAACTGCACACTGCTGCTAAATGAGTTGTGCAATCTGGGTGTTCCTGAAATCTTCTGGTGGCTCGTTTGCAGTTTAAAAATGTGAGCTGAAAAGTGGTGTTTTCAAGGAGAAAAGCCTTCATTTGAAGTCTTGGTCCCTCTAAGAGCTCCTGTTGTGGTTTTGGATGCTTGTAGATATCTAGAGAGTGAAGCCAGCACTGCTGGCTGAGCTCAGACTGTGCAAGAACAGTCCCGGGGTGATGGAGGAGTTAATGGCATGATGGCTGCACCCTTTTCTTCCTCCTGAAGGTTGATGGACTTTACCTTTAGAAGCTGACGCCCTGTTTTCATTATCTGCTCTCCACTTCCTCAACGTTTGTTCTGTCAGATCTCTGCCGGGAAGGCACATTGTGCTTTCTCCTCCTTTGCTCCCTTGGAGTTTCTGCGTTTTTTTGTTGGTTTTTTTGTTGTGTTTTTTTTTTTTTTTTTATGCACAGCCTGAACTTTATACCTTTCGTGTCCTGCTTCCTGGAGCAGGTTGCAAATAACGATAATTGTGCAGCACGAGCTCTAATTGGAGATTCTAAAGCCAGTCACCACTGCTGGGAGGAATTTGAATAGATGCTGAGGTTTATTCTTCAGAAATGAGTGGATGGCGAGGGAAGGGCAAGGAGAGAGCACTGACAGAGCATTTTATTGTTTTATTAATGATTTTCTGTCAGCAGCAGAAGATAAACTCGAATTCTTGCAATTCAAGATATGAGTCTGTCTCTTCCTACAGAAAGTAATGTAGGCACAGCCTTAAAAAAAAAAAAAAAATCTGCTTTTCTTGTTAGTCCTTAGAGCAGCACTGTGGCCCTTTACACAGGCAGTGGTGCCATGTGCTGCTCCTCAGTGGCTCTCGTTTAGTCAAATTCAGAGTTTGTGGCCGATCATTTGGAATTTCCATCAGCTCTGCTCTGCGGGGCAAGGCCTGACTGAAGTGGGAATAGAAACTTCACCACAGCCACGTGAGTGTAAAATTAATACACAGCTTGAAATGCTGTGGAGGTCTTCTAAACCCAGCCCTGACCACTTGAGGGATGTTTGTGTCACTTGAGGATGCTGCAGGTACAGGATCCTCCGTCCCCAGCCCCGATTTGCAGCCAGCACCGCATACCAGACGTTACAAAATCATGAGACATTTTAATCTCGTCACACAGACAGACAGACAAACTGCACATATTTACCAGGCACCTCCAGAGCAGCCTTCTCCCTCTTAATCACAGAGCAGTTCTCTCTGTGGGGAGTTGTCCACCACTCTCAGGGATAAAAAGCTGCTGTCAGTGTGGGGTGACTTTGTGGAGAGGTGTAGTGACTCTGTGGATAAGTATGGGATGAGTCGTGGCCTGGGGCTGCACTCAGAGGATGTTTCCCATGAGAAGCAAGCTTTTATTTTTCCAATTTATCTCCATCAAATACATCATGATATGTTCCACCCCTGTGCAAAGGCTTATTCTTGAACCCAGTGTGAAAAGCAGTGTATCCATGGAGGAAAACAGATTTTTAGTGCTTTAAGTTCACCAAGGAGTTCAGGGTAATGTTTTTCTTGCTGGCAGACGTATCACTTTTCTTTGAGAAATGTTTCTAAATTAAAGCCAGTCTAAAATTATATCTTCCCCCAAAATAAAAGGTTAAAATTAGATGTGGTTGTTCTTGTATCACTTGAGCAGCCTGGCTGTTCTGTGAAGGGGCATGTGAGAAACCAACACTTGATACAGGATTTGTGTGGAGTTCTAATCGACTTCCCAGTCCAGGTGCTCAGAGTGATTAATAATGTGAAAATATGATTCATTTTTAATTGGATATTTAGTCATTTTTCCTTATGGTAAAGAATTTCTGCTGTAAGAATTACGCAGATCAGCATGTTTTTAAGGATTTTAACTCATGATTTTTTTTACATGTGGCTGCTGTCTCTTTCGACTTCCACAGATGAATTTCCGAGCATAATTTATAGATAAAAAGGTTTTTACTTTACAGAAATTCCATAATACATCACTTCAAGTAACTTATTTCTGTACCATTCCAACTTGGGTGCCTTCAATCACTGGAATAAAACTCCTTTGAAGGCCAATGAGTTCAAGAGTTCGAAGTCACCTTCTCTGAGACACTGGGGTTGTGCACACAGGCATTTCCAAACTCCCCTGAACTGCTGTTTCTAAGAAATAGATTTATGTTGAGTTCATCTCGATGAGCAAATCTTGTCTTGTTTGATTTGCAAATGGTACAGATATTTCTAACACATCACATTCCGGCCTGACCACAGGCTCCTTCTGGTCGTCAGCAGTGGCAAGCGAATGTTTCTCACCCGAGTCAGCAGAATGCTTCTCAATTCCTCCTCTGCTGTCCTTTGTTAGAGCCTCCTGCAGCTTAAAAGGGAAAAAAAAATCATGGGAAGAGAGTGAGGGAAAGACTGTTGAGGATCTTCCATGCCTGAGTTGAGTGACTTTTCCTGGTTTGGCCAGGAGCACGTGTACATCACCCGGGATTTAGTGGTTGGTGGGATGGGGTTTGAAGCAGTTTTGTTCTTTTCAAAGGTAGAACTCCAGTCTCAGTCCAGGGGGGGACATCTGAGAGGACTTCCCCAAGTGTTGAAACAGACCGAACTACTGCAAGGAGGAGAAACACTCAGTGTTTCCTGCGGCCCCACGCAGAGGAGGAGCAGCAGAGGGTGGAGGAGGTGTTATTTGTGGAGAGGATTAAAAAACTGGATGAGAATGGATCCTCCCGGGTGTAGAGTCAGGGGTTTTCCAAAGGTGGCACCTCGAGCCTGTTTGAAGCTGGTTCCCTGCTCCACTCATCACTAAACAGAAATGAACCCCTCCAGTCCTGCTGCTCCTCCTCCCAGCCCTGTCCTGTTCAGCCAAGTATTGTTTGGAGCTGCTTGCTGCCCTTTGGGGAAGCTGCACAGCAGATGTTGGGGTGTTGCTCTGAGCCTGACAGTGTCCCTGTGCCCCCCAGCACCTGGGCACGGGGTTGCTCTGCTTCCACCCCACACCTCATCCCTCTGAACCAACCATCTGCACTTTATTCTTTATTCCAGTTCAAATGTGGCTTCTGTGGCTTCCACCACTCCAACTTTATTCCGTTATAGAATTGTTTACATTGCTCTGGGAGAGTTCTGTTCCTTGGCTTGGCCTTCAGGTGGCTGTTTGCAGCTGTTTTGTGAAATGCCTTTTATTTTTTTTTTCCCACTGGCTACTCCCTGTGAAATTCCTCCTTTTGCAGACTGGGAGGGCTCTCAACGGGAAGGTTTTGAGGTTGTTCAGCCACTTCCAGGGTGGCAGCTCTGCTGGGAGAGGCTCCTGCAGCATCTCCAGCTGGGCATTTTGTCCCTGTGTGCTCCCCTGGGATTTCAGGAGCTGCTTCATCCACCTCGGCTGCACTTTGGGAAGAAATCTGGGTGGTGATGAAGCCTTGTGAGGGCTGGGGGCTGCTTATCACTGTTGACAGTAGTGATGAGATTTGTCTCTTGCTATTCTGAACAAGCTGGCTGTGGTTGCTCTGTGCTGTGGTGAGTATTCCAAATTGTGTGCAAGTGAAAGCCCCACCTCTGGGTTCTGTATCTCAGTGCCCTGGCCAGCCTGGAGGGAGGGCATGGTCATTTACAGCTCAAACACGGGGAATTTCCTCCATGCAAATCTGCTTGGCAGGAGACCTTCACTGCAGATTTCTGCAGGTGAAAACCATTCATTTTAGGATGATGGCTTGAGAACTTTTTTTTGTTTTGCATCCCAAGGTAGCTGTCAGACCCAGGGAGGAGCAAGCAAGGGATGGGATTAATATTCCCCAAGTTTCAGAGTGGAGAAAGAGGTTCCCAGGTTTGCCATAAATGTACTTCATAATTTTAGGGAAGTTTGAAACCTCTTTGCATCTGCCCTTGCTGAGTGAAATAGAGAGATGTTATTTATTTAGCTCAGAAGCTGCTGTGGAGATGATCTTGCTTCAGGTACCAAGAAGTTTATTGCCATTAGGGCCTACAGAAATAGTAATAATATAAATTATTACTCATTGGTTCATTCTTCCAATCCCTGTTCTCCCTTCCATATCAAAATCTCTCTTGTGTATCAATTCCTAGATCCCCCTTTTTTCAGTTTTATTTCATTGAACCTTTTTCTTCTCCCCAAGAGAGACTGTGCTGCATTTATCATCTCACAGGCTTTGGGTTCCTGCAATCCAAAATACACCCAGGCACTTGGAATGATTCTCCTTTAAAGCAACAAGGAATAAATAAAAGCATTTTCTTGCTATCAGAGCAGCTTGTCCTTTACCAGTTGCATGCCAGGAGAACGGCTTTATTTTCATTTGTTTGCATATGACACCAGCAGTTGCAGCTGCCATACAGAAAATATAACCAGGATTTTATTTCAGCATTCTTAATTCACCGCCACTGAAAACTTACAGCGTGGATGTCACTGCCTCGGTGCCGTGCTCTGAAATTCATCTTCCCCTTTTGTGCGGGACCCGCGGTGGAATTTCACCCTTTCATGTGCAAATGAAGTTTTTTGGGGGCTGGAAGTGTCCCTGCTCCCGCATTTCAAAGGGACCCTGTGCAGGGAAGGGCAGGGCTCAGCTCTGTCACACTTTCCCTCTGTTCTGTCACAAATTGAACTTCGATTTTTTTTTTTTTTGTTATTTTTTGTTATTTTTTATGGTGTGTTTTTTTTTTTTTTTTTTTTTTTTTTTTTTTTGGGGGGGAGGGTATATAAAACTCCCTTAGTGCTCTAATAAAATTTCAATAAATTAAGATTGCCGATAAAAACCTAGAAGAAAATTGCTGGCAATATTTCCCAGCACGATGTCAAAAGCCATCAAACAATGAATAGCAGAAGTGAAGGTTTGTGTAATTTGTTTTGCACTTAATGAAACTATTTTTTTTTTTTTTTAATCCGTGTTTTTACATAAAGACCTCACTTTAATGCAGTAATTTTATTTTTTTGCCCTCTTCCCTGGACAGTGTTTCCATGCCCTTTGTTAAGTGGTTGTTTTTTAGCTACAATGTCTGCTGTTCAGATTGTTTGAATCGCTTCTCAATTCTTTTGTATTAAAAATAATGGGAATTCTTTCAGGTTTATAAACTATGTAGCAGGTCATTTCTTGAATAGATTTTTATGCTCGTTTTATTTGGAGGTCTGTCCAAAAAAAAAAACTTTCAGTGTAAGATGAAGACTAAAATTAATTCAGTTAAACGGTATTTAAATAATGTTTAAGTTTTGAATTACATTTCAAACCATTTTTTAGCAACAAGCACTGAGGTCACTTTCTTTTTACTCAAAAAAACCAGACAGAAATTAAAGAACTGGCTGTTGGAGAAAAATACAGAAGTTAAGAAAGTCTGTTGCAAGATGTCATTAAACCCAGTCATTAAAAAAATCAATATATAATTGAAATGCCTAATCCTCTAAAAGCAGCAGTAGGGAAAACACCTCCTCTAATAAAGCTGTAGGTCATAAATACCTCAAGGAGAACATTGTAAAATATTTGAAAATTCCTGGTTTTGTTTTTTTTTTAAAGTAAGGATTCTTTTTTCTCCTTGACATACTTCTAGTGGCAGGGCAGAAGCTGAAAGGCTCCTTAACATTTTAGTGGATCAAAACAACATTTAATTTTTTCAAAAGTACATTAGTAGCTCAACATTACCATTCAGATGGTCTTAAAAAAAAACCTCCAACAAACAAGAATTTCACATAAATAACATTATAAATGGCCAAAGCACTAAGTTTTAGCCTAGGGACAAATGGTGGGGGGCTAATTTTAATTTTTATTCTAACTCACACAAAATACAATTGGAATTTCTTTGTTGTTTTATTTTCCCAGGGTCCACACATAGCCTCAGTCACTCTTGCTGCCTATGAATGTAACTCTGTGAATTTCCCTGAGCCTCCTTACCCGGATCAAATTATCTGCCCTGACCAGGAGACAACTGAAGGCTCCATCTCCTTGTGGGCAATCATCTCAAAAGTCAGGCTGGAGGCCTGCATGTGGGTAAGGCTTCTTTTAAAAAACAAAAAAACCTGCAATTTCCATCTGTTAATTCCATTTCATGTTAATTCCCTTTCATTTCTGTGCCACCAACAGACAGAAATGCCTCAATTAGTAAAATCATGATGGGTTGCACTGCCCAAGGTAATGGGAAAAGTTGCATTCCTGGTGAACCTTTTAGCCTTGATCATTTTAGTGTTTTTTTTTTTAGTAGGATATTCCTGGAATATATTTTCATGTTAAACAGCAGCAGAAAACCTGAAGGCTGTTGATGTAAAAAGTAAATTTTAGGAAGGGTTCCTGTACCCCAGATGATCTGGCAGTTCTCAGGTCTAAGCAAGAAATAATTGCAAAATTATTTTTATTTTGGGCCTGTAACACGAGTGAAGCTGCAGTTCCTCATCTGCAGGACTCAGGCCCTCATCTCACAGTTCTGGGTTGCAGCAGTAAATTGGGTTCAGTTAAAAAGTGTTCTTTTCCACATTTTCACATATTTTATTTCTGTTTTTCTGCCTGTTTCCACTTTTCACTTAAAAGCCGAGCTGCTTTTCCTGTTGAATCAGGGTCTTAGGAAACGCTGTCATTGGAACTTCCTTTCCCTTTTCCTCCTTTTTTTTTTATTTCTCTGCAGCTTCTTGTAAAAGTTTAATTTTTGGAGGATTTTGGTCAGCCAGGCTGTTTTTTTTTCATTACATGTAGATGTTTTTGAATTGCAGTTTACACAGATGCATCTGCTGTGAACTACATGCCAAATTAACTTTATTTTGCTGCTGACCTCCTGTCCTAGCTGATGATTTAATTACTAAATTCTTGGTTGTCCAACCCAAGTGCAGAGAAAGGAAATTCTAAAAACAGTATCTGATGCCTGCCCTGGTATTCTTTAATATACAAGGCAAGTGATCAGTACAATTTTTTAAATAGCAGCAGCTGTGTTATTTACAAAAATTCCAGTCAGGTTGTGTGAGTTTAGAGACTAAAATCAAAATAGTAACAGAGAAAGTGAACTCACAGCCCTGTCAAAAAGCAAAGTACAGCTTAAATTTCAGTCCTAATGAAAGGCCAGAAGTGCCTGAATGCTCAGTAAGTAGCTAAACATACAAATACTTACAAGACTATAAATATATATAAGATTTCTTTTTATTTTCGTCCTCACCCCCCTCTGCTGAAATCTATTTAATAGAGACAAGCAATAAAAATGGCATTTACATCCACGTTTCTAGGGTTGCAAAATAAAAATGCAGCTGAGGGTAAACATCTCTTGCTTCATCTGCAGCATGTAAAAACTGAGCTATGAGGAGAATTAAGTTTAGAAATGAGAGGACAGAGTTGCAGCCTCTGGAATCTCGTGTCCTCCAGAGCAGCCATGAGGTGGAACAAGCTGTGCCTTCGTGCTCTGAGCTCCCTGGATTAGATTAGGGAGAGGACAGGGGAATGGGAACATTTTTATCCCACTTCTTCACCCTTTCCCCTCCTTCAGAATTCCCTGTCAGCTACCTTTGCTCTGAACTCTCTCTGGGCTTTCCCTCGGGAGCATCCTCTGTCTGCCACTGCTGTCTCATGTAATGTTACGCTTTCTTGGAATGTTCAGTGAGTACATAAACATTGCTTGCTAATTTCCTGTAAGCCAAATCAAGTTGGCAATTGCTGCTGCTGCTTCCAGAGTGTTTCTTTTGTCCTAATTCCAGCTCGCTCCTTATGGAAGCTGTGGAAGAGAGTTATTTTGGATTCTGTCACTCTCAAGCTCAATGTGCACTTAGCAGAGATAATGGTCACTTCCAGAAAGTGAAAAGGCTGATTTTTGCAACTCATCCCAGGGTGATTTTGCAGAGCTGTGATTGTAGAGCTGCCCATGCTGAGCGTCCTGTGGGGTGAAACGTGAGGATTTATCTGCACAAGGGTCACAAAACCATCAGCAGGGCAGCTTCAGCTGGAGATTCAAATCATTCCCAAACCCCAGCAAGCCGGTGCTGGCCATTCCTGCTGACAGTCAGTGTTACAAGGATTAAATATCCCTGTGCCCAAGGAATTATTAGGTGGGATGAAAACGATGCTTTTCTCAATCCCTGTAAAAGCTGGCTGCAGCAGCCCTGGCCTGCAGAAGGGCTCAGAAACAATTTTAGGTGAATGCCAGTTTTCACAGCCTCCCATCCCACAGGGACCAGGAATTCAATAGTGCCCTATATTTTTAATGTGTTGCAGCCTTTTTGGTTTTTTACAAGAAATAAGGGGAAAGAATAAAAATGTTTAATTGCTTGGGATTAGCAGAACAGGCGGCCTGTGTCCTGAGCAGGATCAAATCTGTTTAAAAGACTCTTTCTAGTGGAGTCATTTACCAGTTTCCTTTTCTGAATGTAAAAGAATTTTGATTAGCATTTGCCTTTCCAGTTTGCTGTGAGTCCAAGGAATCTCCATGTAAAACTGGCATTCAGAATGAAATGGTGAAAATATCTAATGTTACAAAAAGCAGTTAAATAGTTGCTGGTTTGGAGACCTTAATTGCTGCTTTTGCTTTTCCCTTTTTTTTTTATTTATTTTTTCTTTTCTGCACTTAAGGAACCTATCTCCAGCAAAAATCATATGATTTTTGTTGCACTTCTGAAATGTTTTGTAATAATGAGCATGTGACTTATCCAATTTAAAGAAAGTTCATGTCCAGTACACACATGCAAACCTCTTCCTCAGTTCACAGAACGAAGCCAAAGCAAATTGGCAGAGCCTGGAGGAGCAATGTGACTTTTTCTTCTTGCATCACCCTGAGAACATAACCTCAAGTTAATTTTTCTGAAGTGTTGTTGCTACTGTTTTCAGGCTTATCTTCCCCTTGTGCCAGAAATATGCAGATTAATGAAGTTCAGCTTGTTGCAGTCATTTAAATTTTTTTCTTCTGTGGAAAACAAGAGCATAAACATTTGAGGCCATGCACTTTGGGTGCTTAAACTGAGAATTTAACAGCTTGGGTAACTGCGGTGGTATTTAAAACCACAACCTGTTGATTTGGAATATCCACAGCAGCTGGAATTCTTGCTTGCAGCTGTGTATAGAGCAGGAACAAAGGAAATTGAAAAGCTTTCACGTTGCTTCAAAGGAGGAGAAAAGCATTTGTTACTCACTGCTGACCCTGGGAGAGAAAAGCCATCTGCAGGGAGCACATTCCCGTGCAGTGCCCAGCTATTGTCTCTTACCTGCCCTAAATTTAAACCATCCTGAGTTAATTCCAAGTTCCTGTTCCATTAGCCTCTGTTTATCCATATGTTCAATCTTAGCTGGTCTCTCTCTTTTCCCTTGGTTTAGCCAAAGCTGCCTTTACCCACAAGACTGAAATGAGTCATTTGATGTCCTGAGAAAATAAATACAATTTTCCTGCGGTGAGAAAGCAGCCGTCCTTTCATCTGGGGTTGGCTCCAGCTATCCCAGCTGAAGGAGAGGGAGAACTCCAGCTCAGGCTTCGCTTAATTTTTTTTTTTTTTTTCCCCTTGCTGTAGTAAAACCTGAGCCTGTTTTCTAACAAACACTTGCCCAGAGTCCCATGACTGAACAAGCAAACTCCAGGACAGCACCGGGGAGGAGCTCCCGGGTTATTCCAGAGGCCCCTGGGGATCGAGGGCTGTCACATGCTGGGGAAATGTGTCTGGTGTCATGTGGTGGGGTGAGACAGGCAGTGCTGACTCAGGATGTGTGGGACAGGAATGTGGGGGACAGCAGGGATGTGGGGGACAGCAGGGATGTGGGGGACAGGGATGTGGGGGACAGCAGGAATGTGGGGGACAGGGATGTGGGGGACAGCAGGGATGTGGGGGACAGGAATGTGGGGGACAGCAGTGCCACCAGCTCCAACCTCCCACGGCTCCACGAGGCCCCAGGGATGCACAGGTCGTGTCTGCTTGACCCTGCAACCCCCCAGGCTTCCCCTGCACAGGGAAAAGAAAGAGAAATAAGGGCTCAAAGGGAACAGCATTCTGTTGGAAATGATGGGGATTCTGACCTGGTGCATGGAAGCAAAGTGCTCCAAACAGCTGGTGTTGCCGGCTCGGAGGACGGAGGATTTGTGCGTGTCACGTGTTTTGTGTTTGGGAATAAACAGGAAAATAAATCAGGATTGTTCTTTTCCCAGGGTGCTGGTACAGCCATTGGAGAGCTGCCCCCGTATTTCATGGCGAGGGCAGCGCGGCTCTCGGGTGCTGAACCTGATGATGAGGAGTACCAGGAATTCGAGGAGATGCTGGAACACGCAGAGACTGCACAAGTAAGGACAGCGTGCAAAACAGCAGAGTTAATAAAACACAGAGCAGCTCAGAGCGAGTAAATAACCACTCCAGTTAAATGAGAAAGGGCCAAAAAATCAGTTGGTGTGAGTTGACAAGAGATTTCCCAGGGTAGGGAAAAGATCCTGCACTGGGTGATACCTGTGGTGATGGGAGGGCAAGAATGCAGCTTGTTGAAGCAGATAAAATAGTGCAGCCAAGTATTTGCTACAAGTGCTGCAATTATTTAAATTATTTAGAGTTCCAAGAACAGCACAATAAAGGTAGGGAGACGCTGGGCTGGGAAAACAGGGGTAGAGGAGCTGCTGTTCCATAATCCTGCTCGTTCTGGATGCCTTGAAAGCCTCCCTGGGCCAGAGATGATTTTCAGCCTCAGCTCATCCCTTTCAGATGACATTTGCCTGCCTTGCCACTGACACCCTCAGGGACCAGTGTGTGACCCATTCATCAGCCTGAGGAAACATTTTTCCTGATGTGGAAATGCAGCAAAACTGCTCCAAGTCCCTTTTTGTTGCTCCTGACATTTATTTTCTCCAGGGGTTAAATAGTGCACAGTTTGCCATTGATGCTGCACATCAGTCAGGCACTGCTGTGGACAATTTTTCCTTCAGGTCAGGAGTTTGCATCCTGGTCACAAGTTCCTGATAGTGTTTTAGACAAAATTAAACATTTTTTCCTCATGCTGCTTGCCATCAAATTTTTCCCTCTGTACTCTTCCTTCTTATCCTGTTTTGTCTGCCACTAAGTTGAAACGGGTCATGAGACTGCTGTTAAAAACCAGCAGATGCTATTTACCATGCACTGATGTCTTTAAACTCCTCTGCCAGGGTATTTTCTGGAGATAAATATATACATTTTTTTTCCCCCTCCTTCAAAAAAATGGATGAAGCTTTTCCATTAAGGTGGTTTGTCTGGAAATACTGAATGCAATCTAGTAATTCTAACAGTAAAACATGTGTTTCCCAAGAGCCTCTCCCTGCTAGAAGGTTCCAAAGGGTTTTTCTGTTATTATAAATAGTAAATTCTTCTATTTTTTAAAGATGCAGCAGGGGGGTAAAAAGAATCTGCTTTGTTCTTTGCTCTCCCATCAATCTTTGCTTTGCAAAGTAATCCCTTAACTGTATGAAAATCAAGTTGTGGTAAAAAAAACAACGACGAAAGCAGTTCAATACATGACTTCAGTATCTGTGTTTACTGAAACTCTCCCAGCAAATTATATGTGTGTACAGTTGTGGGAGCAGCCAGAGATGGTTTCCAGAACGCACAGTGAGATTCTTGGGAGGAAAATTTTTTGCTAGAGAGCATTTTGTCAGTCCAGGCCAAACTATAGCTGTATTGCCTGCCTGGAGTAAACAAATGGCCTTGTGGAATTAATGAAGAAAAATGATGCTGTTATTTACCAGTACTTTTGATTTTATTTTCTTGGCAATTGAGTTTGGATTGAAGCGTGTTGTTTTGTAGAGGGATGGCCAGGAAAAAAAAAAAATCTTTCTAACTCCACTTGTGGTTTGGTTTCTATAAACTCTTTTAACATGAGGCTTTGACAATCCGATTAAATTGTATTGTGCTCATAAAACTGACAGTTCAGTTTTTTCCATTTGCTAATGTGACTTCCTTTTTGCTTTTGGCTTCGATCATGTTTTCTCTGGATGTCTGTGGAAGACAGGCCTGCCTTTCCTATGACCTCTGTAAATCCCAATCTCCAGCACAGCTTATCACTCTTTGCCCTGTAATTTGTATTCATGAGCAGTGGTGATGTCTATTTTTAAATTGCTCATTAACAGTTGTTATTACCTCCATCAGCTTTCTCCCACTCTGCCAGTTTGAAGCCTCACACGGGGGCTGTGACGAGTGTCCTGTGCCTTGGGGATGCTGCAAATGCTTGATGTCAAGTGACAGGAGCATTTTTTCAGCATAAAGGTCTCTTTGCATCTAGCTTTTTTGCAAGCTTTTGGGAATGGGTGTTGGATTTTGAAGAATAGCTGGGCTGCTCTTTGCCTACGAGGCACAGCCAGCTGCTTTGACGTTTTTGCTGCGTGTGTGCTGTTCAGAGAGCTCGTTGCTGCTGTTTCTCAAAAACAATGGTAATTTGGAGAAACCAGATGAGCATCTTGTCTGGTGAGAATAGATCGTGGCTACAGCATCCAGCCTGAAGGATCAGGGAGGGGGAATATGCTCCTGGCTGTGCCACAAAAAAAAAAAAAAAAACTAGCCAGAAAAAGGGACCTAAGAGGATTAAACAGCATAAAGATTTAGTGCTCCATTCAGAGTTACACAGAGTAAAATGCCATTTATTTTAAAGAGTCTATTGATGGATTTTCTGTCCTGAATCTCAGATCTGAGTGACCTGTCTCGTTGTGCTGGCTTTTGAGAGAGCTCATTAACCTGCAGCCGATGTGTCCGTCCTGTACTTCCCATTAGCACGCTTGAGAAAAAGCCCCTGATTTTAAAGGAACACTCACTTCTCCTTGCTGCGTGTCCCTTTGTGTGCTGTCCAGTGAGTCCCAGCTCCGAGCAGGGAGTGTCAGAGCTGCCTCGTGGCCCTGCAGAAGGGGGTGGTGGCTTTTCTTTGTCCCCAGAGCGGCCACAAGGCAGAGCCCAGCACGCCCCAGGCAGAGCAGCTCGCTGGGATTTGTTCCTACTTAAGGCAGCGTTTCAAACAGCATCTCAGCTGCTGTTAACTCTCTTCCAGTGGAATTCCAGAGCGAAGGAGGGTTTTATCAGAGCTCCCCTTTTTAGCCACGGGGAGTATCTCCAGCGCAGCCCTTCAAAGCAAGCTCTCAATTAGGGGAAGTGAACGCTTGCTCGGTGCTGGGGCAGCACTTTGGTAATGACACAGTCACAGACACTTCGTGCAGTTCTGTGTCCCCACACACACGAGCACGAACTCTCTTTTGCCAGTTGAATAGTTGCTGGTGGGTAAATTTTCTCGGTTCTGTGTCATGCTGAAACACTTCAAGCTGAGGAGTGAAAAAGCAGCTTTTGGTGCCAGCTTCCCTCAGGGCACTCCGTGACAGTGCGTGGGCCTTGCTGTATCCTGGTACTCCTTGCTAAGAGGGGAAAGTACTGATATCTTTGCATATCTAATCCTTAATGGCTGTGAGTGTTTGGCTTCATTAAGTGGCATTTCTTTAAGAACTAATGATTTACACATCGAGGCTTTGCTTCTGTGCAGCCTCCCCGCAGCCAAATTTCCATGTAAAAATATTTTCTAGTTGCCTATGTTACTATCAGCCAAACTGCTGTTTGTTTACTCTCCGAGCTGTGTCCTGCCTCGGGAAGAACACAGGCTGGGAGAAGGGTTAAATCCATAGAAATGCCGAGCTGCAGCAGGACTGGTTTGGAAATGACTGAGTGCCATCTGCACACTGGCTGTCAGTTGTTGCTGGGACCTGTTTTTGCCTCCACTGAACCTTTACTGGTTGTGGTTTGTCTGGCCATCACATGACTTCTCTGAAAATTCCCCCTCCCCTCCATTTCCAGTAAACTGTTTGAACAGGAGTGACTCAGACTGAAACCAGCTTCCCTGTAACCACAGGGCTTGTTAAAGAATTTGTCAACGTGGACTCGAGAGGGTTTGTATTAAACTGAGCCGCAGCCGGCTGCCCTGGGTGGTGTCGGGGGTTCCAGGGAGCCCCTTGTGCTCCCCGAGGGCTGCGAGGGGTTAAAGGCGCGGCTTGTGCCCTGCTGAGGGCACGCACAGCTCCCAGCTCTGCCCAAAAACCGGCCTTGCTTTCGCACATCTTCACGTGGGGCTGCTCCGAGCAAAGTCCGTGCCACGCCCGGGAGAAGGCAGCGCTGTGTTCTGACACGACACTGACTTCACTCGCGGGGAATGATTAGGCACGACTAATGAGTGAAATCTCACTTAATTAGCAGCGTTTAAGATGGCCAAATTCAGGACGGATCTCTCTCCCTCTCTCTCTCTCCCGTGATTAAATTAACAGCTCCTATCTGATAAGTTCCTGCTTGGAAAGGCTGCTGGCTTGTTTAACCAACAGCGTTTAAGGGTACTTGGTACAAGAAAAAAAAAGTTAAAGCAGACCACAAGCAGGTTTTTATAAAGCGTTTATCATAAAAATGGAAGTGCGAGCTTCATGTACAATAACTGGGAAAGCTTTACTTCTTTTTTATTTCTTGTTTTGCGTTCCCAGAAATAATTTGTTGAAACAGAACATCAGATTCCACTCATCTTTTCTCTCGCTCGGTCTTCCCTTTCCTCGTCAGCTTCCTGTCTTTATTCATTGTGCTGCTGTGGGTGGTCACCAGGAGGCTGCTCCTCACACCCTGCATTCCTCAAGTTTGATGCCTGTATTTGTTAATAGCTGTAGGGGAGGTTTCTTCCCTCTTTTTTTGGTGGCTTGTAATTAAATAGAGATTCAGAACCGATCCAACCTTGAAGCTGCACTTTAGAATAAACTCGCCACGAGTGCTGGGGGAGTGAGGCGGCAAAGTGACAGCGGCTTTCACAGCCAACATCACAAGCGGTGCATACACTGAGCAACAGCTCAGTTTTGAACTGTCCTCCAAAATCACCGAGTTTAAAATAAGTTTGGGAATGAATCAATGACAGCTTTAAATAAGGGAACTTGATCTTGAGCACTTGCTGAGGAAAGAGGTAGCAAAGAGTTAAAACAGGCAGAGGGAGGACAATGAGAGCTGTGAGTAAGGAATGTGTAAAGCACCTCCTGGTTGGATTTCTTTGGGCACTGGCAGCAGAACGTGCCCACATTGTTCTATTCATTTGCACACCTGCTCACAGATAAGGAAAAAACAGCGCAGGGCATTGCACTGATTACTCACGGTGCCTGGAGATGACTTCCTGAGTTCTGCTTTGAAGGGCTCCTTGTGTCTGTTCCCTAAAAAATTATATTAATGCTGAGTGTGTAAATCCAGAAATCAGAAATCAGCCAGGCAGTGAGGAAACCTGGGTTACTTTGCAGCATTTTCACTCAGTATTGGGTCAGGAGGATTTTCTCAGTAGCAAATGTCTCAGTTCACAACAGAAATTAGAAATAATGTCACCGAGTGTGCTGGAAACGCTGGGGGCTGCATTTGCACAGGAGTTGTGGAGAAGCAGGTGGTTGAATTCTGTCGCTGGATTTTCATGCCCTGTTCTGTGTGTGTTGGAAATGCTCAACACGAGTTTCTAAGGTGAAAATTCGTCCCTGAATACTTGATATTTCACTCCTCACTATTCTGAGAAGGAGTAAAAGACCAAAAGCTGGGTCAGAAAAGCCGTTTTAAATTTTTTTTTTTAAGGACAACCTTCAATAACTGATAGAAATTCATGATAGGATGATAATCAAGAAAAGGGCTGCTTTTTTTTCCCCCTGCTCCAGACACTGTTTAAATCTCTGTGTTGTACAAGAGTCTGGTATGCAGAGCACTTCTCTGAGCTGTCTGGGAGCCTCTGTCCCTTCCAGGGAGAGCAGGGGAGAGAGAGGTTGCACATCTGGGCTGAGAGGGAGGACTTGTGTGTGCTAAAGGCTTTGTCAGCTGTGTCAGAAGTTCCTCACTTCCATTCTATTTTAATCCTTAGCTTATGTCTGAGTCCTGTGTGGAGAAACTTTTTTTTTTTATTATTTTTCAGTGCTCATGGTTTTGAGTTCTCAGGCTTATCAGAGTTGAAAATGTCAATCAGAAATTCCTTCCTTACAGTATCTGGATCTTAAACCACCTCAAAACAGGGCTTGATTCTTTAGACTGGATTTTTAAAAAATTAGCAATATTCTGGAATTGGCAGAGCTGTGGCCACAAGAACTGATTGCAGTGGTAGCTTTGAGATAAATGAGCCGCTGCAGTGGGGGTTTTGGGAGGTTCTCATCTCCCTGCCTGTGGCTGTAGTATCTTGTCATGGAATCACAGAAAAATTCACCTTGAGAGGGACCCGAGGCAGTTTCTAGTCCAACTTTTTTTTCTTTTTTCCCAGTCAGGTTCCTCAGGGCATTGTCTGGGCTGGTCCTGGAGCCCTCCAGGGCTGGAGGCTGCACAACCTCCCTGGGAAATCTCCTCCAGTGCTGCTGACATTGCCACTGCCAGCTCCCTTCCCTGCAAATGGGCTGCAGCCAGCACAGTGCCAGCTCTGCTGCCAGATGGGAGTAGAGAGTGGTTGTTCAGCAAGGAAAGAAATGCGTTTATTTTGTGTTTTTGTGCAGGGCTGGAAAACTGCAGAGTGTCAGAGTGGACACGTTGCTGCTCTGAGGAGCTGAGGTGGCAGGGGATGTGGTTAAAGGGGCTACAGCTCTGCAGGACAGATCTGATAAGGCTGAAAGGACATGCTCCTTCCTCTTCCTCTAGGCTGTTTCCTTTAATTGTGTCTCATTCTTTACAAAATTTCTTTATTCTTTCAGCGTGTGAAGCAAAAGGACTTTTTTTATGTAGAAGTCTGAGGGTTTCAGTTCTAGCTTTGGAAAAAGCTGGCGTTAAATTTGAGTTCTAGAGCTCACTGAGCCCTGTGATCCGTGTTCCTTTTTGTATTTCCCTTCTGAACCTGCGTGTGGGTTGTAACAGACTGAAATCTTGAAATTAAAGCTCCTCAGATGGAGTTTGTTATAAAGAAACATGTGCTGGTTCTTCCCTTGAGAAGGGGGAGGGAGAAAGGAGGGAAACAAAAAGTTCCATCCGTGATGCAGATGATTAATGAAATGAAGAAAATACCTGGAAGTTCCTAGTGGAACTAATGGACTGATCCAGAGCTGGTTGACTTCATTCCCTCCCCTGTTAATGGGGAGATCTTCCTTACCATAAAATGGACCCATAATTTGGAAGTTTCACGCTTTTACTCCAAGACAGGCTAAAATGAAATGGCCAGGGAAAGCCAAGCCTGCTGTTGGAATGGACACTTCACTCTCCTCTCTGCTCCCACAGGACTTGCAAAAAATTCAGCTTCTCACACAAGTCTGTGGCTTCTTTTGTCTGTCTTTTCTAACATCACTTTTAAAATCTGATAAGAGGACGACAGATAAGAGGGTAAGATTTTCTATTTCCTACAGAAAAACTTAAGGTTTTCTGACCCAGTAACTAACTGGAGTTCCTCTTGTGTGAGTTTATGAAGCCCCAAAGATGAGCATCCTTCAATCTCTGGATTTCAGCATCACCCCTTAACCTCACCAGGCAGCCAACCTCAGGAATCTGAGGACAAACAGATGTGGAAATAAATCCCTCACAATCTGTGTCCAGCATTCTCAGAATGGTCAGCAGAGGAATCCACCTGGAGATAGAATTTCTTGTTGATTTGGGATTTGTCTGTAATATGTCCTGTATGTTCATCCTTGCCTACAAATATTCTGAATATTTTAGTCTTAGCAGTCCCAAGCCCTCAGATCTCCAGCACAGTCTGTTTTAATGAGGCTTTGTGGGTGCCTTCTAGAAAATTCCACAGTTCTTTGGAGAAGCCAAGGCTGCTTTATTGCTGTTGGGTTGCCTTCATCTTGTACTTCTAAAAACTGTTTTCATGTTCAACATCTCTGTCCTTTTCTCTTGCAACTTTTCCATGATTACCCAACTCCTTTTCCAGAATTTCATGTCTCAGAAAACCCAGACTTCTCATGAAGTCAAACTTCTTTAGAATCTGGAACGTCTGTTGTGTGTAAATCCCTTTCTTTCACCAAACTCAGTTCTTGCTTGGTTCTGCCACCATCCCATCACTGCTTTCAGCAATACTTGAAAACTTTTCCCAGCTTCCTCTTTTGGGGCTCTGATTTCCCAGACAGTACCTTTCTCTCCCAGATTTTGGGGTGATAAGGGAGTTTAAACCTTACCCCTCACACCCTGTGAGGCATCAAATGGAAATATCCCCTTTCAATCTGCATTTAACTGGAAGTATTTGGGGGAAAGCTGGAACAAAGATCCATGAGGTGCTGTCACAATTTTCCTGTTTGGAATTTAGTGACTGGGATTTGTTGCCTTGGCTGTTTTGGGGAGGGTTGAGCAGTGGTTTCTGGTCAGTGAGTGCTGTGACCTCCCAGCCTCAGGTACCCCTGTGAGTTCTTTGCAGCTGCTCCCCTGCAGTCTGTGCTTTATTCCAAGGAGTTAATAATTCCTCCCAGTCCTCTGAAATCCTGGAATCCATTGCCTGACCACAAATGGTCATTCTCCCATAAGTTGTGTTTGATTCCATTGTGTTGTAACAGAAAGCCAGAAGAAACAAAACACTGTGCAGCTCATTTTTAACATAACTGGGATTTTTACATAAAGAGGGGCACTGTCTTTGTAGGCAGCTCTTTAAATGTTAGGGACTCTCTAATTTTGGTGACCTAAACGGTAGCTTCATACACAGTCTTCAATCTTTGAGGGGAAGAAAAATACTCTCCACTTCAGATGATTATCTGGATAATTAAACTTTTTATTATAACAATAATAGAAAAAATGCTCAAATCTTTGAGGGACTGTCCACTCCATCACACACAAGGGACACATTTGGCCTGGGGAATCTGCAGGAGGATGAACTTCCCTCTCCAGGAGATCCATCGAGGTGGAACACATTCACATCTCTCTCTGTGTCCTTTAATTTTTTTTCACCCATGCTCCTGTTTTCTGTCAGTCACAGATCCTGTGTACCCCCTTCTAGAAAAATCTTTAACTTCTCCAGGCCACTGTGTGCCAGGTGAGGAACATCCTGGCATTATATAATCCCTGAGCTCCCTGATCTCGTGTGAGCTGAGATGGAATTCACTCCACTTCGGGTTAAATCTGCCACTTTCACCAATGGATTTGTGAACTGCTTCAGGTATTTACAGCAGAAAGGAAATGGGAGAGAAGGAAAAGTTTTCCCAGGCCTCAAATCCCTGCAGTCTGGAGCTGGGTGGTGTTTTTCAGGGATGGAGTTGGGATGTGATGGGAGCCATTGGTTTCTCAGTGCTCCTAAAATCTGATTGCAGCTGTTTGGAGATGAGCTGTCACATTGCATAATCTGTGCAGAGCTGGGCAAGTGTTCCAGGTTTTTTCTGTGGGATTCAGTCCCACTCTGATTATCCAGAGCTCCTTGGATACCTCCAGCTTCTCCTGTGGATCAATTAAAAGAGGCTTCACCGTTTCAGTGGGAACAATTAGTTGTGACTGTTCTGTTACAGAGGGAAAAGAGGACAAAAATATATTAATTTTTTTTTCCCTCAAGCTTGTGAGTTAAATCTGGTGAGCTGCTTGTTCTTCCCTCACACTGAGAGCTCATCAGCTTTACAGAGAGAGGGGAAAGGAGAGAGAGATGAAATTAGAAATGGAAACCAAATAAAGCAGAGGGATGGGGCAGAACTTTGTAAGTTAGACAAGGTTGTCCATGCTCTGTTTCAGGAAGGAATTTCCCAGGGATAAAAGATCCACATTTCCACAGGGCCTGTCTAAAGGAGGAGCACTGTGGCAGAACATGGAAATTCTCTTTACCATCCCTTTAGGTCTGGAAATTTGGGATTTTTTTTTATTTTTTGTGCCACTGGGGTCAATGAAATGATGAAAAATTCCCTTTTGCTGAGGCTGAGCAGCTCCAGGAGAATCCCCTGACCTTTGTGTTCCAGCAGTTCTTGGGATCTGATGATTAACCCAATGAAGTCATCTTTAATCACTTCACCTTCCCCTGCCTGCACTGTGGCACTCACAGGAAATCTATTTCCAAACCCCAAAAAATAAATCATCTCTGAAAGGGACACAGTGAGCTAAAGCATCCTGAAATGTTATAAAGAATGAATCACAATTAGCTGAGAGGCCAGTCCAGTCTAGAAACTTTAATTTGGGGGGAAAATGGTTTGCCTGTAAGTAGCTGAACTTTTTTTCTCTTTTATATATATATAGAAATAACATTATTTTTAAAGCAGTAAGTTATGAATTTTTTTTTTTTTAATTTGAGATGCTTAAAAAATAGAGAAAAGATTGTTCCCAGTGCAGGCTTTAGAAAAGAAAAAAAAAAATCTGTTGTGAAATAGGTAAAAGTTGTGAAACTGGGGATTGTATTCTCGGAGAAATGAAACTTTTAAGGCTTTTTTATTGTTGCAGATGTTGCAAAGATTTGTCAAACTAAATTTAAGGAAGGAACCGAAGAGAAATAGTTCTGAACTTGTTTTCACAGGGTAAATGTTGAGGTTGAATTCATGGTTTTGTTGCAGCCCTAAAAGGTTTATTACCCTGCAAATTATTCATAGCTGTGATTACATTAGATCATAGAAAACAGGTTAAAAAATCTTTATTTTGTCTTTTTATTATTTAGAAAATTTAGAGAATTATTTAGAAAATTCAGAGAAAAAGGAAAACAAATTCTTGAGTGAAATTTTTAGAATTTAAAATTTTCCTTTCCATGAAGTACTTTGTGATAGACAATGTAAAACCAAAACTTAACAAAAGAAAGAAGCTGAGTAATAACTTTAAAAAAATAAAGTTATGAATTAATAAGGTGAGAAAATTTGCTCTAACACTGGTGTTGGTTTGGGTTTTGTTTTGTTTTGGGTTTTTTTTGAGACAAACTTGTTAAACTTTTTTTTTAAAGACCTTCATTATTAGCTTTTTAATGTTTTATATGTTTTTAGCTGGAGGGAAAATCTTAGTTTCAAGGCAGCCTTGAATTTGGTAGTTGAGAAATGTGGGTGAGGGAAGCTGAAAAGAAATTTTTAAAAGAAATTTGGTTAAAATTGGTGCACTGTGCTTTACTCTCAGTTAATAATCAATTGATATATAATTATAATAATGTAATTTATTAAAGCAGCCGTGCTGCAAGTATTAGTTTATAGGTTATTTTCTAGAGAGTTCATTTCTAATTCCAGCTTGTGAAAATGAATACAACAGTGCATTAGCAACACAGTAAAAGATAATGGGGGAATAAATTAAAATCAGAATAGAAACAACTTCCATGCAAATAAATCATGGAGCCATTAGAATAATTGTCTTGGAGTGTTTTATTTTAAAGATACTTTGCCATCACATTCGTGGAGCTGCGAGGAAAAAATATTTATTGGCTTATAAAAGTGAAAATATTGCTGCAAGCCTGTGAGCTTTGGAAATGGGGGGGAAAATAAAACTGCAAAATAAAACTGCAAAATAAAACTGCAAAATAAAACTGCAAAAGTCCTGAGCACCCCGAGCTGTGCTGCAGAAATCCCCGAGCAGGGCAGCATTTCAGGACACCTTTCCCAAGGACAAAACCTGCTGTAGCATTTTGGGTGTTCAGTTGATTTCTAAAGCAGCCTGAATGTTTTTCTGTGTGTGTGGCTGGGATTAAGTGGGAGAGCTGCTGTTTTCCCTGGGGAATCCTGGGGTTGATTCCCCACATGGATCCTTTTTTGGGTTTTGTTTTTTTTTGAGATAATCACGAGGGGATTGGGGCTGGGCAGGACCAGCGTGGCACAAAATCTTTGGGCTCCATCAGTAAATTGTTGTTTTGTTGTTCAGAGCAATTTGTGTCAAAATTAGCTCTTTTAATGAAAAAAAAATATTAAAAATTAGTTTTATTTTCCAGATTGTTTCCTGTCAGAATAAGCTGAAGGGTTTGGTGTGAGCCTCACTGGGAGCAGGTTTAATCCCTCGTGTTCCCTGCGAGTTCAGTGGGAAAATACCAGGGAAAATTTTCATTAAAAGATGAATCTTTGATCTCTTTCATTTTGTAATCACGAGCCCAAGGTGTCACTCCTGGTCCAAGTGTGGAAATTCACCTTTACAGGATATTCCAGAGGGGCTTTTTAACCCTGTGCTTAAAAGTGTCCTACTGAAAGATTTAGGAAATCTGATTTCTTTCACATTTTTCTTTCAGTTTTAATCCGAGTTATTTTTCCAGGCATTAAATACAATAAATAGAATTATTCTGACTTGAGTAATAATTGTTTTTTGGGCTTTTTTTTTTAATTTTGAAATTAAGAATTTAACTGCTGAAAGCACACTAATGGAGAAAAGTTACTGCTTGAAAAAAGAGTGTAAAAAGAAGCAAATGTTCTCAACCACAGATCTATTATTTTTTAATCTGCCACAAAAAAATTTTTCAATTATAGAGCTTAAAATTTAAATAATATGCAAGAACATTGTAAAATAATTGTAGTTTTCCTTCTTTGGTGTGTAGTATTTAATGTTTCAGCAGAACTGTAACAAAGTTAAAATTGCATCAGTGTAATTTTTCTGGATTACCCTGCAGTTGCTTTAATCAATAATTAATGACATTTTAAATTCTACAATTCAATAGTAAAGGGTGGACTTGAGAATATCATTAATTATTGATAAAAGTAATTTCCTTGTGTAATTTATTGCATTGCTCCTGGAAAAACAGCATTTTGTTGCTTATTTGTAGGTTTTTAAGAAGGAATGGATTATTATTTTTTAATGTTTGCTATTCCCAAGGATTCCCAGCTTTCTGGAACTGCTGTGGCCAAGCCTGAGCAGGGAGCACTGACCTTGCTTTTCTTTTTCTGGACAGTTTTGCTTCAAAAGAATTTTATCTCCTGTAAATTCCCTTCTCACATGCAAAGAAACTGCTTGTGAAATCTTTATTTTTGCTTTTTAAGGGGTTTTTTTTTGGGTGTTTGGCAAATGTTGAGGCTCAGGAGTGAGGACTGATCACAAAATCAAAGGAGGCAGAACAGCTCCAGTCACAGGGGCTGCACCTTCCCTGCTTTTCAAGTAATTTAGGCTCAACTTTCTGGATTTTAATGAATTTTACAAGTCTGCTGTAGGCAGTGCCTGGAATTGGCTCTTTTGATGAGATCCTGGGTTTGGGAGAGCAGATCTCAGGATATAATGGGATTATTGTGCTGCTTCTGTTCTCAGAAAGTTCCTTTTTAGCACTGGAAATGGCACTGGAGGAATTCATTCCCTCTGCTTGTTGAGGGACTAAGGTGGAAGCAGCACTGGCATTCCAAAGGGAAATAAATCCTGGAAAAGCCGTTTGCATTGCAGGGGGAGCTCAGTGCCACTCACACGTTTGGAAAAACAAAACTCAGAGCTTGCGGGTGCTCAGCTTTCCAGCCAGGACTGTCCCTCCAAACTCAGCGTTTCAAACTGATTTAAAATTCCTCCCAGTTCCCAGTTAGGAAATCCCGGGGATCACACACGTTCTGAGCTCTGTTCAGGTGGGGTTTTCCTCGTTGATGATTTTGTTTTGCTGTTTGCAGGACTTTGCCTCGCGGGCCAAGGTGGCAGTGCAGAACCTGGTGCAGAAGGTTGGATTCTTTGGGATCCTGGCCTGTGCCTCGGTGAGTTCCTCCCAGCAGCAGGGGATTTGTGGGCACAAACTGCACCTGGAATGTCTTGCCATGGAATTCATTTCTGTTCGCAGCTTCTGTGATCTCTGGGCGCTCAGGGAAACAAAATCTGCTGCAATTGTGTTGGGATTTCTTCAGATGTTGATGTTTTTATTTGGCATTCTTGGCATCCTCAAATCCAGAGGTGTGCAAGGATTGGAGGGTGAAAAACCACCTGCAGAAATCCTGATTAGGGTGTCCATCCATTCCATTTCTGGGTCATTAGAAACCAGAGAGGGCACAAAAAGGAAGCAAATTTCAATGGTGGCTGTGGAGCCACAAACTGCTCATGGCTTTTTTAAATCAAGAGGTGAGAGGAGCCTCTCCAGTGATGCTATTTTAGCTTTTGAGTAGGATAATGCTCTTCCTTCAGACTACAAAGATAATATTGGAGGTTTAAATCTCTCTCTGGAGCTGGTAGGAATGGTGAGCCTTGTTCTTCATCCCACACAAACTGTGGGACGTGATTTCAGTGAAGGGGAAATGTGGGACCCTGGAATAACCACAGCATTTCCCAGCTGCTGAGGCTTTGTCCACACTTGTGCAGCATCTCCTGCTTTCCTGAACTGTGAAGATGTCACAGCCAGCTGCTCGCTCAGACCTGTGTCAGAATTCATGTGATCAGAGCTGCTGCCCTGCAGCTCCTGCTCACCAATCCTCTGGAATGTCCTGATGTTTTGAGTGGAGTCGTAGCCCAAAAGCTGCTCCCTGAATCCCCCCAGCCCCGGAGCTCCTGGGACACAGCCCTGCCCTGTCCTTGTCACAGCTCAGCTGGGTGACGGGCACGGCGGAGGAGTGGAGAGCAGGAGGAAGGAGCTGCTGAACACCAGAGGTGCCTGTAAACACCCAGCAGTTCCTGCTCGCTGATATTTAAACATTTGCTTAACTTCTTCCCCACTTTGCTGCCCAGCTGGGGCCCTGAGCTGCAGCTGGGCTGGGGCAGGGACGAGGATCCAGACGAGGATCAAGCTGAGGATCCAGACGAGGATCCAGATGAGGATCCAGACGAGGATCCAGATGAGGATCCAGACGAGGATCCAGATGAGGATCCAGCCGAGGATCCAGATGAGGATCCAGATGAGGATCCAGCCGAGGATCCAGCCGAGGATCCAGATGAGGATCCAGCCGAGGATCCTGCCGAGGATCCAGACGAGGATCCAGACGAGGATCCAGCCGGGGCTCTGTGACCGAGCTCACAGCAGGACAGAGGGAGGGGCCAGAGGGGCTGGAAAAGCAGGAAAGCAGAGCTGTTCCTTTGTGGGGAGGGAGAGCAGCCCCTCACGTGTGCTCCTTGTCTCTGTGCCCCCAGCAGCCCGGGGTTTTCCCTCAGGGCTCCTCTGTGCTCTGCCAGGTGCCTCCTCTGCTCGCCTCCCTTGTCACTGGGATTTTCCTTCCCAGTTCCATTTGATGTGTTTTTTGTGAGCGAAGAACTTGCTGGGAATGACTGTCCCAGCTGTGGGTCCTTGTCTCTCAAGTGGTGGCTTCTAAATGCTGCATGAAAACACCATCAAATGGGAATTAAAATTCTGCAAGTTTACCCAGTGAAGTCAACTGACTGTCATGTTGTTTAGTGGCAATAAGGAAGTCAGGATTGTCTGGAGTTTATTTCTATATAAAGGCAGCTCCGGGGAAGGAACAAAGCAAGAATCAGCCCTGAAGTTCCTCCCTGTGACTTGTGAGAATTTGCCCTCTTGTCTTTATGGGCTGTTTTTTTTTTTTTTTTGTCAGCTTTGAGTAACAAGCACAGAGAAAACCTGGCTGGCAGCTCAGCCTCTCTCCAGGGACGTGCTGAGGAGCTGCTGCCCCTGGAGCACCCAGAGGCACCCACAGCCCCTGCCCCAAACTCCCTGCGGGGATTGCAAGGTGCTGGGAGCCACAAAAACCCCCGAGAGCAGGAGGAGCCTGGGCAGCTGGAGCAGCCTGACCCCAGAGTCAATCATTGACCAGGGAGCCCAGGTGGAGCTGCTCAGGGACCGTGCAGCACCAGGATCACAGCCAGCTTCACATTTCGTGCTCTGCAGGTGCTCTCGTGGCTGCTCATAAATCTGAATTTCTGCTCTCCAGCAGTCCAGTCCAACCCTTTGGGTGGCAGTGTCCTTTACCCTTTCCCAGTCTGCGCTCTTTATTTCTTTATTTAAGTCCCAGAGCAGCAGCAGTGCTGCAGTTTGTCACCTCAGTGTGACACTGCTCCTGGGAGTGACCCTGCTCAGACACTGCCCCCGTGCTCCAGGCTGAGAGGGAAAGGTTGGAATTCAGATACTTTCTTGGTTTCATTTCTAAAATATTTTACAGATAGTATCACAGTACCAAAAGTCAGGCCAGCAGTTTAATGATAATAAAAAATTCTTTTAATTTTAAATGAAATGCATATGCTTAATAAAATCTAATCAGTGCTTTTAAAGTGGATACATATGACTATAAATGCCAGTTTCTAATGTAGTTTCTCAGCTGGAAATCACTGGGGATCAGTTGGAGCTCTGGCTTCCAGGAGTGATGTGCTTGTCAGAGAGAAAATTTGATAAATCACTCAAAATGGCTTTGCTGTGGTTTCTGTGCATTTCACATGGAAAACTTTCCATTGGCTTTTTTCAGGATGCAGGGGTAAGGAGGGACCATGAGAATGGAATTGTCTGGGACATTGTCTCACTGAATCCCGGAGACTTAAGTTATGTGGTGCGACATCAACATTTTTGTAATTATTAGGACACGAGAGTTTTGGATCAAGTTGGGGAAGGGGAAACTGTTCATTTTTCAGCCGTTCCTTTTCCAACATTTCGCAGTCTGTCGCGTTCCTGTCCACGCAACATGTGCTGCAATTCATGAACCTCTTTCCTTTGCACCCCACAGATCCCAAACCCCCTGTTTGACCTGGCTGGGATAACTTGTGGCCACTTTCTGGTTCCCTTCTGGACCTTCTTCGGCGCAACCTTGATTGGAAAAGCTGTGATCAAAATGCACATCCAGGCAAGTGCTGCCCCTCCCTCGGGGCTGGAGGGGGTGAAACCTTTGATTCCTTCCCTGCCCGTTCCACTGTGTGACTTGGGAACCGACCCCGAGCCTCCTGAAGGAATGGGAATTAATTTGGTGCGAGGGATTTACAATAAAGGAGCTGCTGGGCTCCTCCAAACTGAGGCGAGTGAGTAATTTATAGCTGCTGACCCGCTCAGGAAATTGGTGGTTAGCCAAGGTATTCACCTTTACCAGACTGCCAGGGCTCCGCTCACTGAGCTGCTTTTGGTGACCAGCGCTCATGTGCACTTTGAAATGCCCTTTGTAGCTCAGTGAGAAGCCCCGGGCGGGGCTGGGCCAGCCCCCTTTTGGGCGGATTTGCTGCAGTTTTGGGGCTGGGCAGGGATTTTTGGTGTCCCAGGTCACTTGGAAAGGACCAGCCTTTGGTGGGCCCCTCTTCCTGCTGCTCGGGGCCGTGCCAGATGTGCTGAGTTTGACAATGCAGTTGTTTTCACCAAATGTTGAGTTCTGCTTGGAAATGCGTCACCCTGGTCCGAGGAGAGATGAAGTTTTGATTCCCTGGAGGATTTTCTGGTGTGGTCAGGGCTGTAGCCTGAGCTACGCTGCTCTGTTTGGGATGTTTTCAGCTGAGTTTGGGTTTTCTGTGCCTCTGTTGTTTGGAAATCTCTGCTGTGACTCCCACCAAAATTGCAGAAGCTTTTAGTAGGAAATAATTTGTGTTACAGCCTCATCAAGCTGCTTTAAAATCTTTATTTTGCCCTCAACACGAGCTTTTTTTCTTCCTGTCATTTTTTAATGGTTATTTTATTTTGCCCAGTGCTTAAACAGAAAACAATAAATAGATTTGGAAATTCTTCCATTTCTTGGGATAGAACAGCTTGTTCTCCACACTTATTTTTGTATTATCTGAATTTTCTTCTGCTTTTAAATCCGTGTGTTGCTAAAATGTGTTCTGGCAGCAGAGAAAAGTGAAATAACTTTAGATCAATATTCCTTTTATTATTTTAATTGCCTTGTTCAGCTACCACAGTGTTTGCTGTGTAATTTATAGTGCTCCACACTCAGATCCCATGTAAGTGCAAAAACATTTCCCAGTGCCTTGTACAGTTGGTAAATCATCTGATTTTGTAACAGGCTCAGCTTTTAGAATTCTCTTTTTCAAGCACACCCTTGTGCAATAGCCTTGATATTTTGGAGTGATCTGGCTGGACATGGAATTTAGGAAATGTGAGAGTCATGGAAAAGGCTTTTAATGCAATGTTCAGACAGGAAGTGAGTGACTGGTGCATGGCCATCCTTTTACAATACCTCCTCACTAAAATCATTTCATTTCATTTCATTTTTTTCATTCTGATCTGCATAGAACAATAACAACCAGTGTTAATGATTTTGTGGTTAGTAGGAAATTAAGAGTTATTCTGTTTCGTAAAATTTTATCAGATAAATCATGGACTTTTTTTCTTCTAAGGTATTTGAAGTTTGTGTTTTTTAATATGTTTTTAATGTGATTAAATATTATATTTGGAAATAGCTTCATGGGTACAGACATGGGTTTGTTTTTTATTTAGAGGTAAAACGTGCTAGGTTAGATGTTCATATTTAATATCACCCTTGTGACTTGTTTTGATGCAGAGTTTTTGGACACATTTTGGATTAGGGTTAGGAACTGTGATTATTCTGTTTTATCAGTCTCCCAGGTGCCATAAGGCTCTTTCTTTGTTCTTCACTGAGTATTTTTTTGTTGTTTCTGTCTCCATCAGGGGACTAAAACACATTTTTCCCCTCTGTGATCCCGAGGCCACGTGTTTGTGTGAGGGGCTGTGAATTTCTCTGGCTGTTTTTCCACTCAGAATTGTTGATGGAGTAAAATGACCTTGAGCTTCTGGGAACGGGAGTTTGGGGAGGATGAGCACGGGCAGCACCAGGCTACAAAAACACTGCCAGAAATGCAGACTGCAGGAAACAGAGGCACAGAGTGAACAGATTTTTTTTTTTTTCTCTGTTGCCTCTTTTCCGAGGAGAATGTGGAAAAAGAAAGAGGAGAGGAGGGAGAGCTGGGCAGGAGCTGCTTGGGGAGGAACAGCAGCGTGTCCCCATTGTGCTGCCCCAGCTCCAGGCTTTGTGTGATTGCTCTTTTCCTTCCCACAGAAACTCTTCGTTATTATCACCTTCAGCAAACACATCGTGCAGCAGATGGTGGCCCTCATCGGGTGAGTAATTCCCCAGCTCAGTAATTAATACCTGCACCCATTAAGTGGAAAAACACTGGAGGAGGCAGCTCAGATGTGCTCAGGTCGTGCTTTGTTCCGGGCTTTGCCCCTCGCAGGGTTTGGGTCTCATTTTGCAGCTCCTTCCCTCGAGTCCTTGCAGGATTTTGCCAAAAACCCTCGCAGGGTTTGGGTCTCACTTTGCAGCTCCTTCCCTCAAATCCTTGCAGGATTTTGCCAAAAACCCTCGCAGGGTTTGGGTCTCACTTTGCAGCTCCTTCCCTGGAGTCCTTGCAGGATTTTTCCAGCCCTGAGGTTCAGGCTTGTGGAGCAGCACTGAACTTTCACCCCACAGAGAGATTCAGCTCTTCCACTCCCAGATCCCTGCGTTTGTGGCTGCAAATGATTGGGATGTTTGCCCTGGGTTTGCTGCAGTGGTGTAGTGGCCCAAAAAAAAAAAAAAAAGAGAATCTTTATAGAAAATTATATTTATAAAAGAAATCCTAGAATTCTGTGATTCCATATTAAAAACCTGAGGTTTTATGCAGTGTTCCAGGTTGACAATAAACATCCTCCTTAACTGGAAGTACCTTCTACATTTACAAGATTAAATCACTGATAAAACATCAGAATGAGAAATGTGGTGTGTGGAGTTTGATCCCCATTCTGTTAAATTTGGTACAAATGGATAAAGTGTCCTCATTTTGAGAAGGTTTGGTTTGGGCTTTTTTTAACTAAAATTAATCCAGCCTAATATAAATCCATAAAATGAATTTTAAGGTGTTCCTGCTTTTCCAAGGTTTCTTCTCTGGGGTAAATGGATATTTTGCTGCCCAAAGTGTAATAACTATTTTCACATAAAAGCCACACTACCCAAGAACAGTTTCAGGGGAGGAATGTCTGGAAAGATTTCCTTTGAAAACAAAACTCCAAAGCAGTGATGCTGTACAAGGAAAAGGAGAGTCAGAAGAACCTTGCAGGGCATTTCACTGATGAAACAAATCCTGGCTTTATTATTCCTAATCCGAACCAAAACTCAAAATTAATTTGTTGCTGTGAACGTTCTTTTAAAAAAGGGAGAGAGACAGAGAGAAATGTGGTTTCTTTTCAGCATCCTGAGTTTTTCTCAGCATCAATCACTGCAGACAGTTTGATCTGCCCCTAGCTCAGGTACATTTCCAAGGATTTACTCTCCTGTGGCTGCTCTGAGCCAAACCCAGCAGATTTTTCCTACTTCATCTGTCTTGGAGATAATTTTGCATTGAATTACTTCGAATGCATTCACAGGAGCTCTGCTGGATTGGGGTTTTATTGGAGGGTTGATGTCAGAGTTAAAAAATGTTCCTGGGAGACAGGGAGATTTTTGGAATGTCCTGGTATCCTTGACTTTTCTCAAGCTGTCTCCAGCATTACCTCATCAATTTCTGGTCGAGGGGAGCCTCAAACATGTTAAACAATACCTTGCTCTAAAAGCCCTATTATTGAATTAAAACAGGGCTCTGTTTAATGGTCAGTAACTTTATTTTAATCAAATTCTCTCCACCACAATGACTTTTAGACTTTCTTTGTCTGGGCTGCTGCTCTTAAACAATAGGAAATATCTGAGCACAATACCTGAAAATAATGAACGTGCTGATATCCAGGAGAAATGGAACCTAGACTGGAGATTAAGTTGTGAGATAAAAGTCTGAGAATATCTGATTTTATAAACCAGGGAGAATTTCTTGACAATTTTGTGATTTTTAGTCAAAAAGCAAAACTGATTCATGTGCAGACCTTGATCTTTATTGTCACTGGATGCTGCTGGTCCCTCGCTGAGCCTGCCATAAACAGGCTGCTTTAATATCATTTAATTTGATTTTACAGTTTTGTCTAGATCACTATTACAAACAGATCATAAAATACTTTTTTCTGTTAATTAAATAAAAAAAAGGGAACGGAAAAGAAAACGTGGCAGGAAATTAAGAAGCTGTTTACAGAAAATTTTCAATTTTTGTGGGATTTTTTGGAGGGAGCTGGAGAACAAAAACAGGAGGGAGGGCGAGTGGTGGCAACAAAACCTCGCTGGGAATGAGGGAGATAAGAGGCTTTGAGCAGTGGGGTTGGTGTGAGGTGGAAATCCAGGCTGAGGAGGATTTCCAGAGGTGCTGGGAATTCCCAGCCTGTCCCAGCAGTTCTGCTCTGAGCTGCTGTGTTGGGACAGGATCCTGTGTCACCTCACTGGGGGAAGCTGCTCTGTGTTGTGTCACTGCAGCAGAGTTCATTGCTGGTTTTATTCAGATATTTCATTACTGTCTGCGTTGTGGGGTTTTTGGCTGTTTTGCTGTTCTGTTTTTCACCTCCAGCTCAGGGCTGTTTGTGGAGGCACACCTTGCCCAGGGCTCCAGAGCAGGGTGATGTTTTCTGGGAAGTGGCAGCTTTAAATGTGGATTAAGAATTCCCAGAAATCTCCTGAAGGATTCGTTCCCAAAGCACACGGCATCCACTAAACTGTGCCCATCCATCCATTCTCAGAAAAAAATACATAAAATGAAATTATTTTAGGGAGCAGTCCCACGCTGCTGGCACCAATTCCCTCTGGCTGTGGTTAATGATGAACTCCTGGCCTGGAGTGTCTGGGATTGTTCTGCAGGAGCTGCTCAGCTCCAGGGGTGGATCCTGCAGCAAAAACTGGGAATTCCCAGCTGTAAATCAGAATCCCAGGGTGGTTTGGGTCTGGAGAGATCCTAAAGCTCACCCAGTAGAATCCCACACCTGAGGCTCTCACAGCCTCATCTACTCATTTAATTACTGAGTGAATAAACTATTTGCAGTTAAAACAGAAGCCAGTGAGATTTTGCTACTTAGATTTTGAAGTCCTTTCTCGTGGGTATTACTTCTGAGAATCCAACAAACTCTGTGAAATCCACCCAAAAATATCAGAGCTCCTGCAGTGCCCTTCACCCCGTGCTTTCTGTGGAGCAGCTTTCCACCCTTCCCAGCTCTCAGGGCAGTGGGAGTGATTGCAGATGAAAGAAAAGCAGTTTTTTGGTCTCAGGTACTGGAAGCATTGCCTGGACAAACCAGTTTGCTGCTGTTTCTTGTGCCATAATTCTTTGCTTACAGCTTAATCTCAGCTGATGCTGGTAAAGGGAGCGTGGTGTTCCTTTCACCAAAAAAGCACAAATGAGATCATGGTGACTGAGGTAACTGGAAAGTTTGCTTAAAGATTGTTGGGTTTGGGGTTTTTTTTTTAAGTCAAAAATAATTTACAATACAGGTTGAGGTTATTTCTTTAGAACACGAGGCAAGAAGTGATCAAGGGACGAGCAGAAATCTTGTCCTGGGGTGGGAAGAGCTGGGCAGTGGCTTCACAACCTCCTGGGAGGGATTTTGGAAGGTTAAACCAATACCCCTGATATTGTTGGTTCAAAACTCAACAACCTTCCTGCCACAGGCCCATCAGAACCCTGGGGATGTGTCCTGAGCACAACAGAGCAGCTCCACACAAAAATGGCTTTAGTGCCCTGAAAGGGACACAGATGTGGCTGAAATCTGAGGAGCTTTGCTGTTGAAAGCCTGCCAGTGGATCACAACAGAATTACAAGAGTTTATTTGCAAAAGGCTTGAAGGATTTACCTCAGAATAAGCAAGGGTTTTTCCCTAAATTGAGTTAAAAAAAAAAAAAAGAATTTTTAAAAAGCAAGCAGAAGTTTGGTTCCAAAGAGCAGAGCTGAGGACGGGCAGGTCAGAGATGTTGCAATTCCCAGTTTTGAAAGCCTTGGTTTCATGTCACAGAATGTCCCAAGGAAGGAAGAAAGCCCTGGAGCCTCCTGGGCTGCCCTGGGCACCGGAGCGTGGCTCAGGTGAGAACCACGTCACACCTGGGCCCATTTCAGCTCTGACCTCCACCAAGAGCTTTCCTTCCCTCACCTCATCGAGCAAACGAAGCTGCCAAGGAGCCTTTGAACCCCAAAACCTTCCTGTTGATCCTGCCCAGAAACCAGATTTATCTTCTGTAGCTTCAGAGCTCTGGGCACAGCAAACAGCTGAGCTGCAGAGCTGTGCTGAGCCCGGGGCTGGGAGCTCTGCTTGGGCTGCAAAGGGAGCTGGGGCCAGCTTTGGGAAGCCCCAGGATTGAAGTTTGGGGCAGTCTCAGCTCCCAGAATTCAGGTTTTGGGGAGTCTCAGCTCCCAGGATTGAGGTTTTGAGGAGTCTCAGCTCCCAGGACTGAGGTTTTGGGGAGTCTCAGCTCCCAGGATTCGGGTTTTGGGGCAGTCTCAGCTCCCAGGATTCAGATTTTGGGCAGTCTCAGCTCCCAGGATTCAGATTTTGGGCAGTCTCAGCTCCCAGGATTGAGGTTTTGAGGAGTCTCAGCTCCCAGGATTGAGGTTTTGAGGAGTCTCAGCTCCCAGGATTCAGATTTTAGGGAGTCTCAGCTCCCAGGATTCAGATTTTGGGGAGTCTNCAGTCTCAACTCCCAGAATTCAGATTTTGGGGAGTCTCAGCTCCCAAGACTGAGGTTTTGGGCAGTCTCAGCTCCCAGGATTCGGGGTTTGGGCAGTCTCAACTCCCAGAATTCGGGTTTTGAGGAGTCTCAGCTCCCAAGACTGAGGTTTTGGGCAGTCTCAGCTCCCAGGATTCGGGGTTTGGGCAGTCTCAACTCCCAGAATTCGGGTTTTGAGGAGTCTCAGCTCCCAGGATTGAGGTTTTGAGCAGTCCCAGGTTTCCCTAAGCCTGGCCCGGGTTTTGGGTTAGGGCTGAGTCAGGCTCAGGCTGAGCCTCTCTGAGTCACTGCAGGGTCCTGCTGGTGGTGGAGCCTCGGGGAAATGGATGGTTTAAATACTGTGAGAATCTTTATCAGCACAGGAAATGACAGCTCATTAAAATACTAACCGTTGAGCCAGTTTAGATCACTGTCTGGAAAAAAATTAACCATTGAAGGCTCAGAGGGCTCACAGGAAGAAAGGTGCCCTGCTGAGACAAGGGACACGTTATGCAAATGAATCAGTTTGCTAACTGGCCAGTGGCACAAAAATATTTCCACTGGAATCTATTTTTCAAATAGTTTTTTAAAATATCTGACTTCCAGAGAAGTCAATACCGCCGTGCTGGAGTGAAACTTCCGAGGGTGGGGTGGCAAAAATACCCTAAATACTAAAATCCCCAAATTCGGTGCCTGTTCCTAAATGTTTTATTGCTGTGGGGCTGCAGGATGGATTTTTCTTGGGATGGAGAAACGGGAATCTCGTACAGCTGGTGTTGTTGGGATTGTTTAATGGTGTTTCCATAACTGTTGGGAAGGTGAAAGCCTTTGCCTTCGCCTCTGGCCAGGCTGTCCAGAGTCTGAAATAAATGATTTGAGAAGAGCTGAAGGTCGGGGCGGGGAGGAGCCCATCCCAGCACGTTCCCTTTCTCTGTGGGATCCTTCAGAGCAGCAGCAGATAATCCCTGCCCTCGGGCACCGCCAAACCCCGCGTTCGCTGCTCCCGCTCTGCTCTTCCCTCTCGTCTTCACTTGGAACTGTGCTGCCATTTCCCCAGGGATGTTTTTCTCTGGCTGTTTCGGCCCAAAAAGCTGAATCTGGGTGAAACCCGCTGGTGTTTGAGTGCGTGGAGTCTGAGGGAAAGGGATTTTCCAGGCTGAGGGCTGTGAATATTGGAGGGATTATCCATAAAGTGGGGCTGTGACTCAAGATTGCATCACCTTCCCCAGGTGTGTCCAGCCTTGCTGGCACCTTCTGTTCCCGCGGGGCTCTGCTTTCCCTCCAGCTTAGAATTCCATGATTAAATTGAATTAAATTAAATTAAATTAAATTAACTCCCATGTTTGTGACCCCCCCACCAGTGCTCCCAGTTTCCTGAGCACCCCAGTGGGGATGGATCCCAGTTGTTCTCAGGGTCACACTCAGGGCTGCCCTCAGGGTCTCATTTCCATTTTTAATTCCATCAGGATCGATTTATTAATGGATCAGCGTTATTAATCAGCTGCTTCAGCATCACTTGGTGTTGGAGGCCGCTAATAAATGGGAAACTTCCATAAACTTTCAAATTTTAATTTGTGGAAAATCCCATGGTTTTATTCCTAAAATTTGAGTCTACAGTGGCAGCTTCTTTTTTGGGGGGAAAACACTTGTGAATGCTAACATTTCTCTCTGGAAAAGTGAACAAATATCCACGTGTGCTTTGATAAAATGGGAATTTTATATCTTAATTTATGGTGTGACAGAATTTTTGTGAGCTATTGGTGCAGTGACACTGAGGGGCAGCATTTGTTAGAGACCTGGACTTCAGGGTTTAGCAGAGTTGGAATTAATTCCCTGAGTGTTCCCAACCTCTCAAAGCACAGGTTGAGAGATTTCAGGCACTCAGCAGCAACCACTGCTCCTAAAACCTTGTAAGATGAAAATTATGCCTTTCAGAGGTGCAAATATCATCATTAAATAGTTATAAATAAGTATTTTAATATTAGTAAAAATGCAGATGACTGGAATATCAAACAACTTCCTGCATTTTGTAAGCTTGCCCAGGGAAAATATAATTTTTCCTCCTCTGGGTTTGGTGCTTCATCCTGGTGCCTTTGAGAAAAATCTTTCTGTAGTTCCAAAGGTTCTGCTAAAATGATTTAAAGTTACCCAAAAATCATTTAATGACCAGTGAAAGGCATTTGAGGTGCAACTGCTGACAGTTGTTCTTGGAAAAGCAAATTAATAAATTTAAACACAGGTTTGCTGTGAATTGACTGGAAGTTTTTGGAGTCAGACTCTGCAGGTTCTTGGTGTATTTTTTTAAATAATCCTTTTTATTTGCTGAATGTCTGTCGTGTGGTGCTTCAAACAGATGGGGAGTTTTGTTTTATTTATTGGAAAAAGAGCCTTAGAATTTATCTTCTGGATAGAAATTGTACCTCTGAGTTAAAAAAAAAAAAGTGCATCTGTTTAATTACAAATCCAGGTAATTGTTCTGAAAATAGGCACCAAAAGTGTTTTTTCAGGGCATCCAAATTTGTAATGGTTGTTCCTGTTGTAGTGTTAGAATGGAAATCATGGTTTTGACTGAAATAGTATTATTGTAGTGAATTTAGGATTACCAAAGGCTACTGCAGTTTTGGGGAGCTTGTTCTCAGTGTCAATTCCTTGTGAAACATTAAAATTTAGCAGAGAATCAGAATGAATCCAAACAAAAATTGAACTTTTAACATTGGGAGTTTCTAAACCAGCTTCAGAATCAGAATTTCTCCTTCCATATTCTCGATTTGCAAGACAATGGGTTTGATTCCCGAAGGAACACACAGGGAATTGTGTTTGGATTTTTCCGGGGTTATCTTCCAGCATCTTCCTTCTCCAGTCCTGTGAAATTTGTGGTTTTTTGGAGGTGCTGAGGGCAGGAATTGTGATGCAAATCTGGCCCCTCCACCCGGATCTCACAAAATTCATCCCCAGCTCGGATCAGCTCCGAGGGATCTCTGAGAGAGAGAGCAGAACTCAACTCTAGTTAAATTAAATTATTTTTAAGATTTTTTAGATGTAAGATTATGCCTTTGGATATCAGGTGGCACATAGCTGGGTGATTAAATGGTATAATTTTGTCCAAAAAAGCACCAGAAACTAATACTGTGCTGCTGAGATGGGATTTCAGCAATTTCATGTGGATTCCTGATTTTCTAGGTTTTCCTCTGCTTCTTTTTTTTAACTCCTTATTTAAAACTGTGCACATTTTTTTTTCAGAATTAAAGTCTTTAGAAATAGGGAAAAAAAGTCTTTAAAAATACAAAAAGTAGGAACTGAGGTCTTAATTTTGAAGTTCCTCAAAATTGCTTTAATAAAATTGATTTTGTGCACTTAACTAATAGTCGTGCCCAGAAAAAGAAATAAAAAGTGAATTATTTAGTGAGAAAATTTTTGAAATATTGTTTTGATGCACCAGGAGCTTCTCAAGCCTCTGAACTTGGGTTTCATGTCTTTGTTCTGTGTTTAACTCAATTTGGGGACTGACCGGGTTCAGTTTTCCATGAGGAACGGAGTCATTCGAACACCACCCTGTTAATCATTGATCCCTCATCATTTAAATATTCCTCATTTCATAATCATGCAGAAGTTCAAAAGTAAACCATTACCTTGCAGTCGCTCTTCAGGGCTCCCAAGAATTGTTTGAGAAAGAAAAGAAACCTCAAAATGTCGCTCGCGTTGGGAGCGTGACTCGTGCCGCAGTCCCTGGGAGAGCTTTTCCCAGGAACAGTCAGAGCTGAGACACCTCTGGAATCCCTTGGGACACTGACACATCTCGTGTAAAATGGATAAGGGACGTGCTTTGGGCTCCACAGGTTTTTTGTTTCCCAGAATTTTTACCAGTCCGGGCATAGAATTTCCTCACCCGGTGGTGAATCACGGGGGAAACGACCTTTTGCTGGGAAATGGGTTCAAAAGAACCTCCTTTGCCCCTGGCCATGAAGGAAATAAATAGAATTACTAGAGGAGAATGAGACACTTTGTTTCGTGCTTTTCATAAATTCCTAAAATTAGAAAGCTGTTATTTTTTAATTGGGCTTCGGCCTGGAAAAGGGAATATGGTGTCAGATCAGGAGGCTGAGGGGAATGGTTTGAGGCACTGGGAGGGAGGTGGACAATTGTACAACCTTGCATGTACACCTGGTGTAACAGCAGTAGTGGATATAATAAAATTGAATTATCAAAATGTAGGTGGGTTTTTAAATGTAGAAGACCATAGTGATTCCTTTAGAACTAAACAAAAATCAGAATTTCTCTTCTCTTTGCAATTTAAGTGGTGAATAATGAGAACCGCCTCGTGGCTGGAGTTAGGATGGGGCAGACCCAACTTCTGGAATGTTCTCCCCTCACAGCTCAGGCCGGGGGGTTGCTGTTAATAGTTTAGAATTTATATTTGAATGTTGGGACTTTTATAATGTAGAACACCACAGTGGCTTCTTTAAGATTAAACAAAAATCAGGATCTCCCGACTCTTTGCAATTCAAGCGGTCAGTAACTCCCATGGCTGGAGTTAGGATGGGGCAGACCCAACTTCTGGAATGTTCTCCCCTCACAGCTCAGGCCGGGGGGTCCTGCTGATCATTTGGAATAGATATTTGACTTCGGGCAGGTTTTGAAGGGTTGTGACCATTCTTGCGGGGTTCTGGGTGTGCTGCTCAGCAGGATTTCAGGAGGAGCTGCTCTGAGGGCCCGTTCCCAGCCGGGATGTCCGACTGCAGGACGGAGCTGCGGGGCCCGGGCCGGGCAGCGCTCGGGGCCGCGCTTTGTTCCTTTGTTAACCCCGGCTCGGGGGAGGCGCTCCCCGATCGCTCCCGCAGCTTTTTGGGAAGGGATGACGCACGGATTGTCCTAAAAAGGACCTGGCTGGGCACAGGGGCAGGGCCGTGCCGGGAGAGGGGCGAGGCTTGGGCCGAGCGGTTTCTTTTTTAACCGAGGGATGACACAAGCCCCAGTCATTTCCTCATTAATCGGCTCAAACCAGTTCTTACAGGAACTGCTGCTGATAAATGTGGGACTTCTCCGCAGTCATTCATTGGGTTCTCGGCGCTGCTGCCTCCCAGGAAATGCTCCGGCTCCCTCCTCTCTTCTCAGCGCTGGCTTGCTCAGAAATATTTTTATTTTTAAGCACTTTTTGAGGATCTGGGGAAATGCATCCCTCCCGAAGTATCAGATCAAAAGATGAAATGGGGTTTATTTCCTGGGTTTCTGTTTTCTCGAGTAGCTTCGAGTTCCCTGCTGAGCTGTGGCTCAGCCTGAACTTTGTTCTGATTAGGTAAAGTGGTAAGTTTAAAAAAAAATGTTTTTTTCTTTTTTTTTTTTTCTCCCCTATTTTGTCTTGTTCTCTGGGATGAACTTTCCATCAGTGCTATTCCGAGTATAGGTCCTTCTCTTCAGAAGCCATTTCAAGAATATTTGGAAGCTCAGAGGATAAAACTTCACCACAAATCCGACGGTGCTGTGCCACAGGTAAGATCCTCTTTGCCTCCCTCCTCCCCGGCTCACTCTTCCCTTCCCCTGCCTGTCTTAGACTTGTAGTTTTTATAAACTTAACTCCCCGTTCTGTTTTTGAAAGATCTGCACTGAGCCAGGGGATAGATAAAAAACTAATTTTAAAAGCAACCTGGGAATTAAAAATAGTGTGTGCTACTGGATTTAAATCCTTTAGAGAATAAATAAAAGTATAAATCAAAACCGGTGGCTTGTCTTGCCTCCGCATAAGCTGCCTCTTTGGAAAGTTAAATTTAAGGAGGAAAAAGTTGCCTTTCCATGTGAAGTGGTGACAAACTGGGCAGCACCGATGCTTCAGAAGCCAGTGGGATCTGTGGCTCGGTGGACAGTAAGAGAAATAAAATCCCCAAGCCTTTAGTCTTTGAAAAGAAAAGAAATTCCAGTGTTTTGAGCAGGTACAAGAGGCAGAAGTATCCTTTGATACAGAAAAAAAAATGTATTAATTTATTTTAAAAACTTACCCAGAATTTTCAGTGGGACACAGCAGCATTTACCTGAAATTCCTCAGGCTGCTGAGGCATTTGGAGATAAGATCCATGAATCCAGCTCCCATTTCACGTGCAGGACCCGTAGCTGTTGGAAATGTCCCTTTGGCCGTTTCTCAGCACAAAAGAGCCGGAGCGGGGAGGCTGTGCTGGACTCGGGAGCCGCGCTGGGATTTCGGGGCAGGGATTTCTGGGCAGAGCATTGCTGCCCTCCTTCGACAAAAAAAGCACAACTCGAGAGTTCCCTGAAAAACGCTGTCCTGGCGCGGAGCTTCAGGGACACCCGAGAGTGGGATCCTGATGGGGAGATAACTCAGAAAAGGCATTTTAGGAAAAAAAATCCACATTGTTAACCAACGACCTGGTGGTTTTGTTTGCGAGGAACGTGACAGGGAGCGACAGGCAGGGGCTGCTAATTCTGAACTCCACGAATTGTTAGCGAAGCCCAGACAATACTGGGAATAATAAATCACGTTGGGAGCGCTCTGGGAGCGGTCAGGTTCTTTTTTTCTGCCCCCAGTGGCTTTGGCAGCCCCTCCTGCATTGTCTTTCAAGGGACTAAAGTCGGCTTTGCAGGGGGACCTGCAGGAATCCTGTCAGCTCGCACTCGGTTCCTGGTTTTAATTTGATTAATTGCAGAATAAAGACACGGTCAGGCTTTCCCCTTTCACCCAGAACTCTCTGTTGTCCTGTCCCACTAATGTTCATTCTCCTCTTGCTTCTGTTTTGTCTCTTCAGGGGGAAAACTGGCTATCCTGGATATTTGAAAAACTGGTGATTGTCATGGTTTGTTATTTTATCTTGTCTATAATCAACTCCATGGCCCAGAGCTATGCCAAGCGACTGCAACAGAAGATGTACTCGGAAGAAAAAACCAAATGAGCTTGGAAAAAATGGCAAAAAACCCCTCAGGATGGGTTTTGGCAGACACGAGAAATGACACACCTTTTCATATGTTTAAAAGTCAGCATTATTCGGAGGGGGGAAAAGTTTTTAACATCAATTTTCAACTCTTAACAAGTTGGTTGGTTTTTTTTGTTTTGTTTGATTTTGAAAGTAATTTGGAATTAGAGCAACGGTTTCATTGACAAACTTATAAATGTTACGGTAAGATGTAAATGCTTCATGAGTCTGGGTTGTGTTTTACAGGATGGACAATGGGATGTTAAAAGGAGTTTAGCACAAATGTTGTCCATCCAAATTACTTCCAAAACTGATAATTTAATACTCTTCATCTCCTGATTTAACTTCAGACTGACCTGAGGGTAACGTTTTCTTTTGAAGGGTGGCTGGTTTGCTTTTTCCATAAGTTTCAAGACCATGAAAATGTAAATAACTGAGTCCAGGTCGGGTACAAATTGTTGCATGTCCCTCATGGTGAGGCTGTTCTGTCTGAGTTCCCAGTGTCCCATTGCATTGCACGCTGGAAAAGCCACCCTCTCCAACTTGATGATGTTAGCAGAGATGGTTGATGTCAAAATGCTGAAGCCAACATTTTTTATTCTGTATATTTAGAATGAAGTTAAGATAAAAACTTTATAAAGTCATCTTATGATCATTCCAGAATTTCTTGTGTCAGTCTTTTTAAGCTGTTTCTTTCCCTCTCTCACTTTTGGATGCTCCTGTGCATGTTTGCTCAACCTTCCTGCACTAATGGTGCTCAAACCCTTTGTTCTTTTTTTTGGTTTGTTCTTTTTCTGTTTGTTCTTTTTTTCCTTCAGAACTTCTTGCTTAGCAAAGGGAGGAGGAAGGCCGTGCCTTGCTGGAAGCACAGTCAGTGCTTAAATAGGTTAGATAACAGGATTGGTTATCCTAAATTCTGCTCAGGTGTTTGCCCCTGAGCCCAGAGCTGTGGGCAGTGCAGGAGAAGAGAGGGGAAGAGTTCAGGCTCCAGCTAAAAGTAAATTTTGTGTCTAGCCACTAATGGTGCAGAGAACTTTAGAGAAACTTTAACCTCAAGCTTTTAAAGTCAGCTTTGTTCTGATCAGCGTGTGCCAGTCCAGATGTACAGGAACAGAACTGATATGAAAAATGCTTTTTCCCTCTGCAGGACAGAGATTCCCCTCTGCTGCCGTACCTGCATTGCTCTAATCACTCGTGAACGATTGGTTTTTATTTTTATCCTAGGGGGGTAAGCAGCGAGCATTGTTTTGCCTTTCTAATGAGCCTTGTGAGGAGGTGCTGGGGCTGCGGCTCGCCCCGGGCTGGGCAGGGCCAGGTGTTTCTGTTGGAGCTGTTGTGTGCCAGCTGTGCCATCCATGGCTCTACCATCCTGTCGGATAGCTTATCAGACTGATGTTGACTGTTGGATCTCATGGCAACAACAGTCGGTAGGCTGTCTGACATTTTGGTATCTCTCATCTGACCGTTCCTCATCCATCCCCAGCTGTGTCCATTGAGCATCAGCAGCACATCCGTGTCTGTGCTCGGGCTGGCGACGAGCTGCGAGTGTTCTGCAGGACAGAGCCCGGGGAAAGCTTCTCCTGGGCGGGGCCGAGGTTTGTACCGGTTCTTCTGGCTTCGCAGGGAACCTCAGGGAATCACTGGCGAGGATTTGCTCCAACAGATCCGGTTCCAATATCTGAAAGTCCCAGCAGGAGTTGGTACAAGGGAGTTTAAAGCACAAAGGCCGTTCAGCTGCTCCTGGTGATTTTTGAAAGGTGAGCAGTATTTACTAAATCTTACCTTTTTTTTTTGGCCTTTGACAATAATATCACCAAGAACTTGTTCTGGTCCAATTCCAAACCCCACAGCTGTGTTTGGAACGTCACCTTTTCAGCCTCCACACCCTCAGTGTTGCACTTGGTAAGGGATCACCCCAGAGTTCATTTCCCCTCAGGACCCTGCATCTGTGACAGCCCTTGGCTGCTCTCCCCACTTCAGGGGCAGCTTTTTGGTCCCCAGATCTGGCACCTGAGGGACACAGGTATTTATTAACCTCTCACATTTCTGGGAGGGATAGCATTGATGCTACATATATCTATCGTTCTTCAGTCAGGTTGGAATCAGGACACTGCAACAACAACTAAAAGAGAAAAACCATTTTTTCCTAGAGCCTGAGCCAATAAACTGCACATTTCTAAATGCTTTAGAGGTCTCCCTAAAATTCTGCTTTTTGCCTGCTGGAAAACTACGAGGAAAACTGAAAGTTTTCTCCCACTTTTGGTTCAATATGTTTACATGCATATAGTGTGAAATATATATATATATATACATATATCTATCGTTCTTCAGCTTGTGTTTCCATGTGCCCATTCCAGTGAGCTCTGCTGTTATTTTCAAGCTTTTTATCAATATTTAAAGAAGGAAGTGATCATTCTACCTGGGAGATAAAACTTGGTAAAAGGTAAAACAAAACCTAATCATAGAAACAAAAGTGACACCAACCTGATGAGATTTGCAATGGATAGTTTTTTGATTGCTTAAATAAACAAAGAAATAACGTTTCCCAGTGTTTATTTCAGCTGGATTGTTTCCATGCTCTATGTTGAACTCTTGGTAACACTGACATTTGCTGTCCCAAACACAGAAAATAATTCAGCAGTTGCATTTTGTGCCTTTAGAGGAAGACTGAGCCTTTAGCATTTGACCTGAAAACATGGATTTTGCTCCCTTAGCCCAAAATTTCCTTTTGTTGCACATCTCTTCATTACACATTGCAAGCGGTCAGTTCAGTGTGTTAGGGACAAATCCAAAGGCAACATTTGCAAGAGGAACAATCTTTGGCCCAAATCCCTATTTTAGCTGCTGGTTTTTGCAGTTAGACACTAAATAAAGTATCTTGCTTTTTTTATTCTGGGAATGACTGAAAATCACACCGAAGTAACAGCCCTGTAAGAACAACTAATTAATATGACAGATTTCTTTTTTAGTCTCATTACCTGTGAAACGAGGTCAGGTAGGGCTGCAGCTCCTCCTCACGTTTCTGTTTTCCTGCCTGCCCTGAGCACTGTGCCTCTGAGGGCACCGAGGTGGCAGTGCCCCAGCAGGCAGGAATTGTGGCTGTCAGCAAAGCTCGGGTCACAGCGAGCCAGCTCAGGTCAAACCCTCCAGTTCAGCCTGGCATCCATCAGAAGGGCAGAGCTGCTGCTCCCTGCCCTGCAGTTCTTCCCTCTTCAGAACTCCCCCAGCTGCCCGTTCCTGCTAAAAGATTCTTGTCACTAACACTTGACAGCGGCTTGGTGCTGCTCCAGCAAGTCCTTCCCTGCTGTGCTTTTGGGTTCATGATTTGATGTGTTAGAATCAGCCTCCCTCTCGCTGCAGGCACTGCTCAGTGCAAGCAAAACACTCTGGATGTTTCCCTGATTATCAAGCAGAAATACAAATAGTAGTGAACAAAATTGATGGCAGGTGTAAAGAAGAGTGGGGGCCGGAGGTGAAAATCAGTTTTCTTTGAAGCACATGGTTAAAAAATACTTTGTAATCAGCAGTTAAAAGGCTGAATGTAGCTATGGGTAAGGTAATTGGAGTGACTAATGAGATTTAAAATTCTGCTTTTTTTGCTGTAAATTTGGTTGGTTTTTTGGAGGAGAAGGAAAAGCAGTAAGAAAACAGTGAGTACTTAACCCAGCTCTCCAGACTGCAGCAGCTGGAGTGTGGGAGTGGGAGGGGATCCTGCTGGGCAGGTGAGGGATCAGGGCTGGATCCCTGTGACCTCGGCAGAGGGGAGTGGAGCAATCCCCTGTGACACCTGCTGCATTCAGATTGGAGGTCAATATTTGCATATGCTCTTGCAAAGTCATTTTTAGGATTATGGTGACAAACTGAGCCCGCTGTGACTTTGCTAATTCACGTGCCTAATGGAGGGCATGAAATGCTGGCCTGAATTTCTGCATTTCACTTGTTTATTGATGCATCCACTCGGCCTTCACGAAGGCAGCAGAGCATTGTGGTGGCAAAGGGAGAGGCTGGAACAACCTGGGTCAGTTGTCACAGGAGGGGAAGGAGCTCAAACACAAAAATTCAACGCTGTTATGTCACCTCTCAGCAAAGGGGAGAGCCCTTGATCAGTGACTGTTTGGAATGTGTTAAGAATTCAGGAAAAAAACTGGTGTTTTGGTCAAGAAATGTGATTATTACTGTGTTTGAATTACAGCTGGTGAGGCCACTCAGCCTGTTCACTGCTGGTGATGTCCAGCTGCAGTGAAACAAAGGTGCAAATGCAAACCTGTGGAATGGGCCCAGCTCGGGTTTAGTTTGCTTTAGCAGTGCCCTTCGTTGTGCTGAGGAGGTTTTATTAATTTATTATTATTATTATCCGTGGAATGAGTCAAAGAGCAGTGGCTCCATCAGCATTAAAGCAAAGGTCAGCTTGCTGCAGAGCTCGGGGGGAGCGTGGCATCTCCGTGTTCCAGGGCAGTCCCAGTTCATTGTTCGGCTGTTCCCAGAAGCTTCCCGGGGCTGCCCGGGCAGCGGAGGGAGGAAACCGGCGGCTCTTTCCTGCTGCAAGCGAGAGAGAGGAGGTGTCAGCTCGGGGCATTGTTCCCGCTCTGATAACAGCCACACCCGGCTCCTGGACGCGGCTCCTCTGCGCCTCCAACACGGGCTGGTGGCTCTGGTGACTCTGGTGGCTCCGGTATCACCTGGAAGGAATTTTGAAGAGCCAGTGCATTTCCCAAAGCTTGTTGTATGCACAGGAAATGACCTTGGAGTGCCTCTGCTTCTGCACTGTCAGGAAAGAACCTGGCAGTTCTCTTGCAGGAGTTGCTGCTGATTAAAACATCGATACCTCGTTCCAGGCTCTCACTCTGAGGGACTGTGGCTTTCCTCAGAAAGGTTATTAGCATCTTTCCATCCTTTGATGGGAAAACACAAGTTCCTGTGCTCAGCATTTCTCTGTCTCACAGAGAAAACACACGTTCAGATTTACCACACGCTGCAAATCTCACCACGCTCACAAAACCTCTCTGGGCTGGTAAAAACCTCGCTGCTCTCAGTGCCTGGTTTGCTGCAGCTGTTTTCTGGAGAGCTCTTAATATTTAGGATATTTTCATAACAACACATTTCATTTCTCAGATTCCTGGATTGGTAGGTCTCTCCTCAGCCCAGCTGACCTCTTGTGACACAGGCAGTGCATTCCTGGGTGTTGTGTAAGGCCCGAGGTGGGGAGCAGCAAGGAAGAAACTTTTAAGCTGCCTGAAGCCGGTATTTACTTGACTTCCAACTAATGGATGCCAGAAACATTTTCAAAGCAATATTTTGCTACTGCAAATGGTGATTTGAATTCTGTTGCCTCCTTTAAGTGCTGTACCAAGTGTCTCTCCCAGTTCTGAGTGTGGCAAAGCCCTGGAGCACCTGAGCCTCGTGGCTGCCCAGGAGGAGCCAGGTGTCTGTGGGGGAAACGAGGCAATCTCTGGCAACAGATTGCAGTTGTGACTGAGAGATGCAGTTCAGTGAAGAGGGAAAGGGTTTAAGAGTTGTTTGGCAGAGCCTGAGAGCCCTTGCTTGAATCTGTCCCTGCTGTCCCTCCTTGGAGCCCTCCCTGCCCTGGTGAGGTGTTTTTGGCCAGGTCCAAGCTGCTCCCTGCAGTTCTGTTCAGCTTGAGCAGGACCCCACGTGCTGAGGTTTCCTTCTCGTGGCACTGAAGAGTGAGCTCTCCTTCCACAGCACACATCAGGTTGGTGTCTGTTTTTTATGTGAAAATACTGGGTTTGAGGTGAAGCCTGACTAAACCAATGTGAAACCCTGAGCTAGTAGCTGGTGTGGGGAATGGAAGCTTCCTCCTTGGGAGCAGAGTGTTTAATTGGATTTTTTGGTCTTTCATTGCCAAATTTGGTTGCATTTGGTTTCTTCATCAAAATTCACCCTATAAAAGAAACATTCACAACTTCAAATCACTCCATGAAGACAATTGCTGACTTCAGTGATTCCAGTCAGCCAACACAGGCTGGAGTTGCCCAAAGTGGGGTGGGGAAGAAACCTCCCAGTGTTTTCCTTGCAAGTGGCAGGACAGGCCAGGCAGCAGCAAGCACTTCCATGGAAAGATGGATCCTTGAGCTCGGGATTGTTCTAGGCCATTTGGACAGCAGGAGTGATGCCTAAAGTTTTAGCTTTTCTATTTTTCACATTCTGTGCTGGTTTAGTGTGTAGTTCTGGGTTTCATATTCAGGGTTGGGAAGCTCTCTGCACAGAGTAGGGAGACAATTCCTTTCCAGCTGGGACCAAGGACAAATTTGAGGCCCAAGAGTGGAAACAGCAGTGAAGGAAGAGAGGGAACAAGGAGGATGGAGCTTCATCACCTGGAGCTGGAATTGGGCAATTAACTCCAATTTGCTAATGAACCAAAACCTATCAAAGTGTGAGGCCTGGTGCCCAGGATCCATTTTGTGCAGTGAAGGAAGAGAGGGAACAAGGAGGATGGAGCTTCATCACCTGAGCTGGAATTGGGCAATTAACTCCAATTTGCTAATGAACCAAAACCTATCCAAGTGTGAGGCCTGGTGCCCAGGATCCATTTTGTGCCCATTTGTGGGTTTGACTTGGGTGCAGCCCCAAGGGGTTCCTGCACTGCCCAAGCTGGATCCTTGCAATAAATCCCTTTTATCCTTTTATTCTCCCTGGTCTCTGTTTCCAGCTCAGCCTTCCCAGGCACCAGGAGCTCTGAATTAGTGCCCAGCTCTCACCACCCTCACTGAGGAGATTGCAGGGAGCAGCCACAGCTGCCCTTGGAGCCAAGTCCAGGCAGGAATTGATTCCACCTTCAGCCTGTGGGATGAGCCACTTCCCATTTGGCTCCTTGGGCTCTGCTCTCCTGATGTGCTCCTGTAAATGATCCATTGCATCTTGGAGACTGCTAGGCAGGAATTGACATTCAGTCCTGCCATCTGCCCACAATTACACCATTCTCAGGCAACTGAAGTGTATTTTTTGTGAGCCTTAAATAAATATGACATTGTCCATGTAACCGAATATGTACAATAATCATTTTTGCAGAATGCAAAATTTCAGTGCAAATCAAGCATGGGGCTCATTTCTCCTCACATACAAGCAGTGAAACAAAAGCTCAAGCAATGGTGTTTTTTGGGGTTTTTTGGTGTTTTTTTTTTTGTTAGGTTTGGGGTTTTTTTGCTATTTGACAGTGTTTCTCCACTTAGTGCTTTTACTTTGAAAGTAGGAATTTTGGCCTAGAGGGCACCCTGAGTTTACTGATTTTTCTATTTGACAGTGTAATTTGGGATTTTAAGTTTGGTTTTAAGACAAGAAGGTTTCTAGCACCTAATTCACACAGACAAGTGTGACTCTTAGGAGCCACTGTTTGCTATCTCACAGGCTTGTATGAACATGGGGTTAAAATCTGCATTTCTTCCATGATCTTTATCATGGACACCTTTACTCTAAAAATTGCCTGTATTTCCTAACGAGCAGCTTCTCCCATCTCTCCTCTGGGGCCGTTTCCATGTTTTCCCTGTGGCTGGCAGGAATATTTCTTTCTGGCAGCTGCCGGGGAGGGTTAAGGGGGCTGTGCTGCTGCAGGGCGGGGGCTGAGCGCGGCCCCAGGCGGGCAGGGAAGTGGCGCCGTCTGCAGGGCCAGGATTCGCGCTCAGGAGGGAGAACTGTGAGCCCCAGTTGGACTGAAAGAGCCGGAAAGGCTCCGTGCCTCCAAGTGAGGAGGATCAACTCCCCTTCCAGGCCGCTAAAGCTGCCCCAGTGCCCGGGCTGTGCCTCTGGAGCGCGGGCAGAGCCTAGAGCAGGAAGCTCAGCAGGAATTTGCTGCCTTGGAAAAGCTGTGCCCGGGCTGCCCTTGAGGAAAGGCAGCAGATCAGATCCTTTTGCAGGTTTTTTTTGTGCTATATCAGACCCATGAATCACTTTCCTGATTCCTCTTGTGCAGTTTTGAAAGTGGTGTCCAGCAAAATGATTTCTCTAAAGTACACTCAGTCCTATTTCCTTTTGGATGTTTGGGCTCTCATTTAATAATATTTATCCATAATAAATGTATTAGCAAATGTAGAAAGAAGTGAATTATTCATTCAAGGCCCTTTTGTACCTTAGTGTTTCTCAGTAGTGTTTCAACTAGTAATTTGAATATCATTTCCTCTTTTCATGTATTAAAGTGTGGGAACCACAGATTTCTCTTACATATTTCCATCCTTCCTGTGCTGGTGCTGAGCCTAGCCTTAAAAACACCAATATCTATTTATGCCCAAATAAATAAAATATATCTGTAACTACACTGCCAAACACTTACTGAGTTTAAAACATTTTAGGTTATTAAAGGTTATTTTTGATTCTGATGGGTTTGTTTTACTTTGCTTTGTTTGTGAGTTATTTTTTGGGGAGTAAGGTTTGTTTTGGGTTTTTTTTGTGGTCAGGTAAATGTTCTCCTATTAATGAAATGTCTGCTATAGTTGGAGTTCTTGAATCAACTTCCAAGTGAGCTGCACCTGTCCAGTGCAACAAACAATGGTGAGATTTGGAGCATTGTTCTGGGTTTATGGACATCCTGTGGGGACTTTGCCTACAACAAGCAAGGTCAAGGCCACTGATTCTGCTGTTCCTGTCCCTGAGCCATTGGCTTGTGCTGACCTTTGATCTACCTCTTTAATTGTGACTGTTAATGAAATAAAGGCTTTCTTCCAGGCTCTATTTACATAATTCATTTTATCGATTACATAGAGCATTACTCCTCCACCTTTTAAAGTAATTGGAGGTGATGACTATTTGATAGTGGCTGTTCACTTCCTGCCACTTTGACCCTCCCCACATCCTGGGGAAAAAATAAAGGAATCCCATCATAGATCAAAAAAATGAAGGCTCACTTTGGGAAAGGGTGTGAGAATTTCAGGACTGAAAAACATTCACAGGAAGAAGCTTAGAGATGCCTAAAACAATTCCTGTCAGCTCCAGAGCAGTAAGGGATTGTAACAGCTAAAATTTGGATTTTTGCTTTGGGGTTAGACATCTTACTGTGTGCTGTGTTTCCTGATGTGGCAGAAATTCTGCCATCAAAGAAAAAAAAAAGAGCAAATATCCTGCTGCGTTGGCTGGAAGTGCCATAAATAAATTATAAATATGGGTCTGTGTCATTCATAAGTGCACTGAGCACCTGCTGTGCTTGTTTATTATCAGTACAGAGATAACATGAGGTTATTTCTGCTATAAAGTTATTGCTGCAGCACTACAATGACCCATTGCTCTCTTCCTTGTTTCTCAGGGAACTTACCTGTCCTGAGCCTTTTGAAAAACTCTTTTACCTGTTCTGTGAAGTGAGAAGGAAGAGAATTCCTGGGACTTGGCCATTTTTCCATGGAATTACCTATTCTCATTTCCAATACTGGAAATTCTGTTTGGGATCAGCTGGAAACACCAGGAGTTTATTCCTGTGCCTTTTGGAGGAGGGAGAAGCTCACCATGGTCTCCTTTCCTGACCCTTTGTTCCTGCAAACTCCAATTGCCTGAGCTGTTTGTCTGAACTTCTTGTGCAATCCTTCCTGCAGTTTCCTCTGTGAAAATACCCAAATGAGACAATGGTTGAACGTGGCAGAAACACAGCAAAAAATCCATTCTGACCAGAGCCCCAGCTCTGAGCTGCCATATTTTGAATGAAATGGCACTAAAACCTGAAGGAGTACTGTGAAATTTGTCCATTTGTCAAGGGAAAAGTCCTTGAGAGTGATTTAACTCTTTTAAGTTTTGGCCTGTGGGATTATTTGTGTGGTAGAACAGTGTGACATGGGGGGCATGGCAAGAATTCCTCAAGCTTTCCCTGCCATTAACGAAAAGCCTGAAGAGAGCTCAGTGTTACAAGGTAATCTTTAATTCTACTGCACTCTTTTATTTTAATTCCATCCCTTCTCCTGCCAGGAGGGAGCTGCAGCTTCCCAGGGCACCACCTTGTGGTCGTGGTAAAATTCGTGTAAAAAAAGAGCCAAGTCCTTCAATTTGCTTTAGAAATTATAAAATGTATTGTATTTATTATAGCAAATTATAAGTTCTTACATCTGCAATCTACCAGCCATCCTCAGTGCAAATATGTTTAAATAAGTAACACGTTAATTTATAACTTAGAGAAAAACAGGAGTTGTGATTTTGCTAAGAAAAATTGTCAGAAAAGGATATAGCAAATGTATTGAAAAATAGGTATTTATTAGATATATTAAATAAGAATATGAATATATTAATATATTCTTTTTTTTCTGTTCAAACAGACACAGACACTCTGCTCCTAAGACTGAAAAATAACCCCAGTACAATAATTTACATACTTCAGGAAATTGATGGAAGGTTTTCAAGCTTGGTTCTTCCAGAAAATCTCTATTTCAGAGATTTTAACATTAATTTTAACCAAGAACTAAATCACAGGTTGGTGTAACTGGAGATAACTTGTTCCAGGGTTGTGAAGCAGTCCAGGAAATCTTCCTCTTGGATTCCAAACTTTGTGTACTGGTGAAGGTAAGCTCTGTGTGTTGAAGAGTGGGGCAGACGTTAGAAATGAGTGAAGATACTGGCAATTATCAGTGAAGTGCCAGCATAATTATTTTCACTTACTTGGAAGCAAACATATTCCAGGCTTTTCCTACGATGCTGTCAAGGGGTTTCAGCAGGAACTGGCTGTTGCTGACCAAGGAAGCAGACTTTTCATACTTGTTAAATGCTCTGGGTGTTTTCCAGGCAGTAAAAGCATCCTGAGGGTTTAGCCATGATGTGTATAATGAGGGATCTTGGAAACTTCCTGTAGCAAAAACAGGACAAAACCCAGACTTGATCCCTGTGTGGCCCAATCAATGCTGTCATATCAGTTCAGGCCTGGGAAAATATCTGCAGAGTGGGCAGCCTGCTGAAAATACAACTTTTAAACAGTCCTTAGATTATCTAGAAGCACACTGGTGTGGATATTCCAGCTGCCAGCAATGCTCATCACCCCAGAAACAGCTAAATGTATTTTCAGACATCATAGCCAAGAATTCCAGATATACAGACTTGAGTCTCTTCCTCCTTCCCTCAAGTGCTTCAGGAAACTCAGAAGTAAAATACAACAGCCCTAAGCAATTAAGACCACGTGGCCTTGGACAGTAAAATGTTTCTAGGGGGAATATCAACCTTAGGAGTCAGATGTGTGATCTTGGGATCAGATCTGGTTACAAAGAGAGCAGTGAGCTGTGAAACCAGACCCCTGAGGAGCTGTGCTCCTCCCTCTTACCCAGGTCTGCTCCATTCACATCTTTTCCTCTCAGGATAACCAGGTTGGCAATGGAAGTGTTGAAGTGCAGGGGTTTGTTCGTGGAGGGGATGGAGGAGCCTGGGTGTGGTGCTCGTACTTGCCAATCAATGCCTGTGGGATTTGGGAAAAAGAGATAGAAAACAAGTTAATGTTTTGTGAAGGTGCAGATGGAACTATCAGTGTGCCCTAAACTCAGACCATGCTGGAGTTTGTAGCTGCTGCACATGAATGACAATCACACGATTCCCAGGGAAAAGCGCTGCTAATCCTGCAGGATTTGCCTGGCAGTCACTCTGCCACACAAAATGAATACCTGTTTCTATACTTAGCAAGCCTCCAGCCATTCCTTGCATAACTGGGAGCTGTAACTGAATTCCCCATGTAAATTACATGGGCAGAAGGTGTAAAATGAAAAAGCAGAGCTCACCATGCAAGGAATGTTCCTAACGAGTTATGTAAGTTCAGAGCACAGCCGCAGAGCATCAGTTTGGTTTGTGCATTTGCAATAGTCACAATTAACTGAGATGTCTGGAAGCAGAGCAGGAGCAGTCTGGGAGCTGCTGTGGCAGCTGAGGGAATGGTGAAAGGAGCAGCTGGGCAAACTGCTGCTGAGGGCAGCAGCTCCTTTGTGAACTGTGAGCTCCACAGAACATGCAGCTTCGTTGCACGTGCACAAAGGAATGTTTCAGGAGTGAGGGAGGCTGCAGGTGAGTGACTGGTGCTCATTTACCTTCCTCCATTTGAGCCTTGGCAATGAGCATCTGCCTGAGGTGTTTGAGGAGGCCAGGCCAGCTGAAGGAGCTGTAGGGCAGTGAGGACTCAGGCACCTGAGGGATGTTCCTCAGGCTCAGCAGCCTGAACTCGGGGTGTGGCACCAACGCCTCCATCAGGTCTCCTGGAAGGACAAACCAACAGCTGCTCATGCTGGACAAAGCTGTTGCACAGGCCAGCTAAAGTGTGAGGAGAGTGCAGAGATTTAGCAATTTCAAAGCCTTGCAAACTTGCTGTGTGTTACTGAGTTCTGTGCAGGGTGGTAGTAGCTTTTATTTTACAGTTTAGATCAAAATCTCAAGGACTCTCTCTGCACTGCAGACACACGTGGAAGTTTAATTTTACAGGCAATATGGGCAACTTTCTCTAATTCTTGCAAGGTACCAATGTCAGTCTGCTGCCCACCTCTTCTGTCTGTGCAAAACTCCAAACTCTCACTTTGTTTCAGTCTATACAAACTTCTAAACCAAAGTGAAATGTGAAACTCAGTCCAAAGTTACTGCCCTGCCCAAATTTCCTCTGAAATGTAAACAGGTGCAAGGGTTCCTGTGATCACTTGAAAAAGGAGAAACAGGGTTCTTCTGGTAAAGAATGAAACCAGAACTCAGGGGAGCTGTGGGAACTTCTAAATGGGTCTTTTTCCTGTCTTAAAACTTGGGATGTATCCAAAATTTGAGCAAGGAGACTGAAGAACCTCCATTCCCAGCTGAGGGGTGGGTGTTGGGGTTGGTACCTAAGGGGTTTCTGCTGTAGCCTGAGCCCTCTCCTGCTGTGTGGGTGGGCTGGAAAACGCTGCCCAGCTGGTGAGCAATGACTTGGTTGACATCCCTGAAGGAAATCTGTTTGATATTCATCAGCTGGGCACAGATCTTGTGGATGACATCGTTTTCATGGACAAGAAGGGCATCTGATGAGTGGTACAGATGTGACAGAGTCAAAACAGAGTTGTAGTTTTGAACAATGACCTGGAGGCAAACAAAAAAACCACACATAAAGAAGAGTCAAACAACTTAATCTCTTCTCAGTTTATAATCCTCTGGCTCCTGCCGTTTCCTCAGTTATGATTTAGGAAGTGATTCATTTTCTTTGCCAGAGTGCAGAATGAGGTCAGGAGCTCAGAGCCTTTTCATGGACAGAGGAAAACCTGTGAAAATCAGGTTATCCATCTCTCTCACAAACACACTGGAACCAGATCTGCCTGGGAACTGATCATAATGCTGAGATAAGAGCATTTCAGGAGCTTTCTAGTTAGATAACAGAGCTTCTTGGGAATCTGCATCACTTCAGCACTTCAGTTATCAAGATTATTTGGTGAAAATTCTTTAGCTGTGACAGAGTCACTTGAATTTTTCCAGTGTAAAATGTACCCATTTTCTAGTTTATTTCTAGATATTTTTGATTACTGTTTTAGATATTAAATCTAGATATCTGGATGTATTTTGTGATTTTAAATGTAGCTATTTTGTGATTCTAGGCCTAGAAATTCTCCAGCAGCCATTGTGCTAATGAAAAGGCAATATGACATTCACCTCCCCAGTGCCATAGGGCCAGATGACGTGGTTCAGCAGGAAGGAGGATGGAAAAGCATCTCTCAAACACTGGGTCACAAATGCTCCCAGGCCTGATCCCGTGCCCCCAGCCATGCTCATGATGGTGAAAAATCCCCCGAGCCTGTCACACTTCTCTGCTTCCCTCTGCACCAGGTTCAGGATGGCTTCCTTGTGCCTGGGCCCGTGAACACAGTAACTGTGGGGAACACCAAAGTGCATCAAAATAACAGCAGAAAGGTGAGGTTATTCATAAAGCACATTTTACTTGAGCTCCCACGGCTGCTGAACCAGCACTCCTGTGGACTCTGAGCAGCTCAGGAGCCTCCAGAATTCCCTCAGGGCAGTTTGAGGCAGCTCTTCCTACCCGTTGGCCCAGTTGTTCCCAGATCCTTGCTTCTGGCAGAAGTGTGAGTGGCTGTTGTAGCTCCAGAGGCCAGAGCTGGCAGCCATGGACAAGGTGTGGCTGATCACTTTGGGCTCCATGTCCACCAGCACAGCCCGGGCAGCAGGCACTGCACAGCAAGGACAACAACATTGGGCAAAATGCCAATTATTAAAGTGGGATGGATGGCATTGGATGGATACAACATCCCAGGGTTGTTCCTCCCCCTCACTTTGGCCAAACTATTCATGGCACAATGCAGAAAGGATCTGGCCGTGCCCTGATTTCTGCTGAGCCATTCACCGTGCTAAAACCAAACCTGAACTCCAGAGAGCACAGACCTTTCATGAAATAAACCATCTGATGTTCCTGAGCCCCCGAGAGGGGAAAAGCCCTTGAGAGCTGTACCTCCAGCCTGCTCCTGGCTGAAGAAGCGTTCCTTGCAGCAATCCTGGTAGGATTCATTCTCCTTCTTGGAGCACAGCCCGTGGCTGCCACAGCTGTCACTGCAGAGAGCACTGAACACCTCGTGCCCAATCTGGTTCCCACACTGCCCAAGCTGCACTGTGACAATTGACATCCTTTTCCACTCTATAGTTAAGCCTGAAAAAGAAAATTGTTGGTTTTTCCCACTTTTGCTTAAAGCAGGATGGAAACAAGTAATTGTAACTCAAGAGTGAACAGGACTAGAGTGCAAAATTGGAAACCTTAAGCCAGTTCAAAACTGTGGCTATTTTCCAGCAGTGAATTGCACCAGGCCTGAAGGCAGAGCCTGCTGAGGTGACAAAAGGATTCCCTGGAGAATTCCCCTTGTTTCCACCACACAGAGCAAAGTGTTTCACTCCATCCTCGAATGTTTTGACATTTTTCCCCACTCAGCATTTGACAGCAGCTCTGCTTTCTCACTTTCCTATTCTTTCCCAGAAACAAGGTCAATTTTTTTTAAACTCTCTTGGATATTGCGGGCTGCTGTTCCTCAGTGCCATCCCAGCCGTGCCTCAGCGCTGCTGTACCAGCATTCCCGGGATGGCTGCCCGTGCCTGCCCAGGCAGCTACGAGCTCCCTGCCGCTCCCGGGGCTGATCTCAGCGCTGCCCGCGTCGGCTTCACCAGGAGACCGAGTCACTCCTCACGCAGAAATAAAGAAATATGCGAATTACTGTCAGGAAAGGCTCACGTCGACAGCGTACGATACCGACCCTCCTGTGCCCGATTCTGTCCGCGGGAGCCCCACTCGGGTCCCTGCGGCCACAGAACCCGCCCCGCTCAGGGCCGGTGTCCCCTCAGGGAACCCCGCCACGTTCCCGGCGCTGCCTGTCTTCACGGCCCTCGCTCCCGAGCCCCGTCCCCGAGCATTGCTCCTCAGCAGCCCGTGCTGCGATCGCGGTCTCGTTCCGAGTCGCGGTTTGGCCCCTCAGGGCTCCCCTCATCCCCAGGCCTCCAATCACCCTCAGGGTTTCCCTCACCCTCAGGGCTCCTCTCATGCCCAGAATTCCCCTCACCCTCAGAGCTCCCCTCATCCCCAGGGTTCCCCTCATCCCCAGGGCTCCTCTCACCCTCAGGGTTCCCCTCACGCTCAGGTCTCGCCTCCTCCCGCCTTCAAGCCGCGCGCCTCGCGCATGCGCAGAGCGCGCTCCGGGCAGGCGGGCACGCGCTCCCCCCCTGCGCGGCTTCACCTCCTCCTCTGCGCGTGCGCCGCCCGCGCGGCTTCACCGCGGGTTCTGCGCAGGCGCGGTTCCGGCAGCGGGGGGCGGGCGCAGGCGCGGCGGGG
>VXBU01015491.1:79399-91527 GCA_013400315.1 Bombycilla garrulus
CGCTTCGGCCCCGACTCCGGCGCTCGGGTCCCGGCAGGAGCGCCGCAGCGGGGTTTTGCTTTTATTATTTATTTCTTGTCACATGTCCGAACGTCAGTGCAGGATTGCCGATCTTTCTGGAGCCCGGCAAAGTCGCTGCAGTCGCGCCGAAGTTGCAAGCCGGGCTTTGAAACGCTGCGCGGGGCTGGTCGGCTCCGCTCGCGTCCCGGGCTCTCGGCAGCGGGGCGCTTGATCGGGGCGCTGATCACGGGCACTTTGCAGCTCGTGATGTCCCGTCAGAGCCTCGGGGGGATTGGATTGCATCATCTCTGTTTGCATTTTCTAGGTCTTCTGTTGGTTTTCGCTATTGTTTTGCGTAGTAACCTTTCGCTGGTGCTCAAGCTGCCGCTGCTTTTATTTGCGGCTCTTTAAATATTAATGACAGCCTTGGAGTCTTTGAGATCGGGGAATCGTGGAACGATTCGGGTTGGAATGGACGTTCAAGATCACTCGGGCCGTGGCGGGGACACCTTGCAGTGTCCCGCGCTGCTCCAGGCGCTGGCCTTGGGCACTCCCGGGATGGGGCAAGCGCGGCTCTGCGGGCACCTGTGCCAGGCCCGCGCTCCCAGGGCACAATTCCCCCCCGTATCGCATCTCCGCGCTCCGTAAAAAGCCCCTTCCGTGCTGGCTGCAGATTCCCTCAGGTGCTCCGTGCGGGAGAGCAGTGTTCCCCACACCCCGGGAACCTGCAGGGATTTGGTTTGACAGCTGGAGGCTTCTCAGCCTGCGGGGACAGCTCTGGCCGCACCTCAGCGATCAATAAAACACTTGGCTTTGGGAACCTGCCTTGCATCAGCCCGTGGTGCTGCCAAGGACGGGCTCTGAGGCAGGTGCTGGAGCCGAGTTTGGTCTCTGCTGTATGAACAATGGAACCCTTGTGGTTTGCAGAGCTGCTGTGAGTGAGGTTTTGATGGACCTTGGCAGCCTCAGGTGCCTTTGGGCAAACAGATAAAGCGGGGTGGCAATGGTGGAAAAGGCAGGAAATGGAGCAGCAGCAGTGACATCGCAGTGGAAGTTGTCTCACAGGGAGATCTGGGATCAGAGAGGGGCTGCAGCCACACAGAGCCTCGCTCAGCTCTGGGCTGTCAAATTTCTGCTGGTGGTATCTCCCAAAAAACTGAGCTCAGCCGTGGGTTTGAGCAGGCACAGCCATCCTGGAAGATCTGCAGCCTCCTTTAGGAGTTTCCTCAAAAGCCTTGTGGTTGTTTGCACTAATTATTCTGGCGAGAAAAGCCTCAGCTGTAATTTGTTTGTAATAAATAAACAATGTATGCACTGAAGGGCTGGTGGTTTGCCAGTGCCTTTCTTGGTGGTGTGAAATGAGAAGAAACCCTGAGAAAAGCCAGCAGAGTGGGATCTGAAGTGAGTTTTGGTTAAATGAAAACTGAGAATGAAACCCAAAGTTCACAGCAGCAGGAGCAGCACACATAAACTTTGCCAGAGCCGTTGGGTAACAGGAGGAGTTGCTCTGGGAACTGAGGGGTGTTTATCCTCTGGCTGGATTTTCTAAAATTCATTTGTTGGCATCTCAGAGCAGGGTCAAGGGCAGCTTGAGTGGCTTTTCTTGTGAAACGTGTCAATAAGCTGGATTTCTCTAATAAATGTCAACAGGAGAACATGAGCTGGCAGCTCTCTGGGCTGGAAACAAACCTGATCTTTTGGACTCCTTAATTGCTTCTGGTGTTAGTAGGTGGATCCTAAAGTTAAACTCCCCTTTAGATCACCCAAAATAAACCAGCCTCTGTAAACTTTAACATTGAAGTGGTCTGGAAACCGTTGAAAAGTTTTCAGTTTTCTTTGGTTAGTGTTTTCACTGGGTAATATTTTAAAATGCACTCCTTGCTTGTGCTGATTTTTGCAGATCTCAGTGAGTTTTCTTTTTCTTCTGCTTCTCTGAATTTCACAGGTCACTCCATGTATTTATATTCAATCTGTGGGCTCCAGGCTGTTCACCAGGAACTCACAGTTGTTATTTTGTGTCCATACCTTGAAAAATAAGAATGTACAGCCTGAAGCTCACTAGAAGCTTGCCCGTGACTTTCTATTTGTATTCATTCCAGCTGTCTGCTGCCTTTGCACTTCTTTTGCCATGCAGAGCCACAGAGGGAAGGGATCAGGTTAAAAATTCTTGGAGGAAAATATCTCTTCAGAATTAAACCACATTCCTTAATGGTGACTGGTGCTGAAGTGCAGGAACTTCTTCAGTGCTGCTGTTAGTCAGAAAATGTGTTTAACATCAGAGTAAAGCTGAATTCTTTCCTCACTATTGGGATTTGATTACCAATGTGAAATAATAAAACCTTCTCAGTAGATTGTTTGTTTCTAGTGCAGATGAGTCCCAGTTCACATAATCTTTATTATTGGTCTAATTTGCACAGTACTGCAGTAGGACTCAAAAAATTCTGTGCAAGAGGAATTTTAAAGAAAATTGCAGTACCTTAACATTTTTCAAGTTCACTTGGGGCTGTGAAATTGTACCTCTGATATTTAGTGATTGAATACCAATGCAGCCAGGTAGGACAGGGTCCCTACTGCAGATCTTGCACAGACTTGTAGATTTTTTCATCTTCTGCTGCTGTTTTTTTAATCCTGATCTATTTAATTATATAGAGATTTTGTCTTATAACACTTAAAAAGTTATAAACCACATCAGTGCATTTATTTTTAATGCTTTCCTTTCTCTAATTCATCTTTCTTCTCATCCCCAGGGTCAATTAAGTGAGAGCATGGACCATGGAGGAGTTGGCCAATATGATCTGTAAGTTGCAGAAAATATTCTCTATCATTCATGCCAACCACACATAACTTCTAATTTTGTTACATTGTTAAGGTAAATAGAAAATTTTGTCATTCTAATTCCATTTTGAGTCATTTTTAGATGTTTCACTATTTCCTCACATTAAAATTTGTCAATTGTATCTTGAAATAAAATAATAACAATAAAAAGAATTCTGGTGAAAGCTGTTGTTTGTCTTCTGATCCTTGCTTCTCCTAACAAATCTCTTGCCTTGGAATAATATTTGTAATATGGATATAACGATACAAAGAAACATCTGAGTCAGTTTGAGATTTTCATCCTCTAAACTTAATTCTGCTGTAATGCAGAGATGTGTTGTGAATGCAATTGAAGGGGTTTGAAGGAAATCTTGATACTGTCAATCCCCAAAATCTGCAGGTGACCTTCGCAGTGCAAGTTGCACTCAATAAACAATAATTCCTGCTGCTGGGAGCAGGATATTCTATATGATACTGTAAATCCCTAGAATCTGCAGCTAACCCTCCCAGTGCAAACAGTAATTCCTGCTGCTGGGAGCTCTCCAGACCTCCCAGGCTGACACTTTCCAGGCACTCACTGCTTGCATTTGCTCAGTTCTCAGCAGCAGCCAGACTGACAGCTCGTTGTGCTTTTGTGCAGTGGCATGGAGCATTGTGAGAAGTTTGAGATTTCAGAGACCAGTGTGAACAGAGGCCCTGAGAAGATCCGGCCTGAGTGCTTCGAGTTACTGCGAGTGCTGGGCAAAGGTGGCTACGGCAAGGTGAGCACCCAGCACCCCTCAGTGCTCCCCTGCACCTTCAGTGCTCCCTTGGCTCTGAACCTGCACCCTCAGTGCTCCTCTGCACCCTCAGTGCTCCCCTGCACCTTCAGTGTTCCCTTGGCTCTGAACCTGTACCCTCAGTGCTCCTGTGCTCCCTTGGCTCTGAATCTGCACCCTCAGTGCTCCCCTGCACCCTCAGTGTTCCCTTAGCCCTGAACCTGCCCCCTCAGTGCTCCTCTGCACCCTCAGTGCTCCTCTGCACCCTCAGTGCTCCCTTAGCCCTGAACCTGCCCCCTCAGTGCTCTCTTTGCTCTGATCTGAGGTCAGGAACCCCAGCTCTGATCTCTCCACCCCTCAGTGCTCCCTTGGATCTGCTCTCCCCTCTCTGCAAAGTCCATTCCAAAGAGGTGGAGTGGGGCAGAACCACCCCCAGCTGCCAAGGTTGGCACTGAGGTCTCTGGCAGAGCCTCACCTGCTGGGATCAGCAGGGAACATCCCAAACTCATTCTGCAGCCAATCCCTGCCTCTTGCCTTGTAGTTTGTGGGTATCTCCTGTCTCTCTGTCTTGCACAACTTTGCTTTTTAGCTTCTGGCAGTTCTTGCAGTTGAAATATGTGATTGCCTTTGTGTTGGTGTTGTTTAGGTGTTTCAAGTACGAAAAGTAACCGGAGCAAACACCGGGAAAATATTTGCCATGAAAGTTCTTAAAAAGGTAAACTGAATTTCACTACTCTCTGAATCTACAAAACAATAAATCTACCCCTCCATTTACCTTTTATCATTATCTAATAATTCAGTATACCTAAAAATAAGTTCTAGAATATACAGAGTTTTTGCTCAGATACAGTTGGAATTAGAATTAACCTTGAAATTTTTCTGTCTGGGTAATTCTCAGCAGCTCGTTTAAATAGGTCAGGAGGTCCTTTCCAACCTAAATTATTGTGTGATTCTATGAAATAAAGACTTAAACTTTCTGCAAGAAACCTCTTATGTAAATATTGTGGTGAAATGTAATTTTTTAATGCTGCTGCTAACTCATCTGTAGTGCTGTAATTTGATAAACTCAGAATTGAACTCAGTATTGAAGTCTGCCTTGTTCAGCAAGTTCTGTGCTCACGTATCCCTGCTTTTTGCAGGCAATGATTGTAAGGAATGCCAAGGATACAGCTCACACAAAAGCAGAGAGGAACATCCTGGAGGAAGTGAAACATCCCTTCATTGTAGACTTAATTTATGCCTTTCAGACTGGTGGAAAACTCTACCTCATCCTTGAGTATCTCAGTGGTCAGTATATGACATTCTTTTACCTCCTTCTTGGGGTTTTACACAATCAAAAATCTGGGGTTCTTACCTTACAAGTAAAAGGCCAATTCATGATGGCTTGGTGTCTTAAAATGAAACAGGTTTGTATTAAAAATACATAGAACATGAATAAACTTTATAATTCCATGCAATAAAGAGGAATAAAACATAAAATAGTTTTTTTTTTTCATGACAGTACAGGAGAAAACGGGTTTTAAGATTTTGCTTCTATTACATTTGTCATTTTTGTGTATTCTGTGCAATCCTGCAGAGTTACCCGAGGGTTTAGTCCTGGCAGGTTCTTTGTGACAGAAGAAAGTGTTACTTTTATTTTATGGTTAGGGAAACAGACACAGATTAGAGGCAATTTTTTCAAGCTGTAACAACAAAAAACAGGGACAGAAATGCTCTTGTTTTTTAAACGCTGATTTCTTCAGGTTTCTGGAATCCTGAGGGTAACAGGATAGTGCCTCAGTTGTTTTTTTTGTGAAACAGCCTGTTGTACAGCAGGCAAAAATACCTGTTGCTTATAGTTTTCCTAGAAAATAGACTTGTGACTGACTTAAAATGATACTTTTAATTGAGTACAATCTATTTTTTCTCATGACAGGAGGAGAACTATTTATGCAGTTAGAGAGAGAAGGGATATTTATGGAAGACACAGCTTGGTAAGCGAAGCTATTTTTGTAAATTAATAGTTTGGGTTTTTTTCCAAGTGTTTAAGCTGTATTTAACCACTCATTCATTTTAGAGTGCAGTGAAAGAGCAATTCAGTGGGTTTGGGGAGGGTGTACATGGGCTGTACTCACCAGTTTTGTGCTGTCCTCACCAGTTTGTGCTGGTTGAACTCCAGTTTACAACAGAGGAGGATCCACTCGTGGCTGCTCAGTGAGGCTGTGGTCATGATTTGGGGGTTAAAAACTGTGAAAGACTTGCTTTAAGATGCTCTCCATAACTGAATGTGGCTGATTTTGTTCCCTTTCAGCTTTTACTTGGCAGAAATCTCAATGGCACTGGGGCACTTGCATCAAAAAGGAATCATCTACCGGGATCTGAAGCCAGAAAATATCATGCTTAATCATCAAGGTAGAACTCTAGTCATGAATCAGGCTGCCAGTCCTCTGAAAACAATTCCCCCAAAGGTCACACCACCTCAGTTTTAGGTGAATCTCCTTAGAACAGGTGCAGGGTTGTCACCACTCCTGGGATAAGTGAAGAGCTGCCTGAGCTAATTGCCCTCAAGCAGCTTCTTGGTTTAACAGGCCACAGCAAACTCAACTTCCATGCACCCAGGCATGTTCAGGGTGGTTGATTTGCCATTTCTGCACTTCTGGATTTTTTTTTTCTTGTGCTGGATCATTGAGAAGTAGAACCTGTGACATTTCAGTCCGTGAGGATGACTGATGGCAGGACAGGCAGTTTGGGTGGGGTGCCAAATCATCTGTGCTGAAATGACTTAGGCAGCAGCTGCCACTTCCCACTGCCAGCAGTTTCAGTTCCTGGCTGCACTGTTCCAGTGACTGTGTGACACTGATCAGTCTGGCAATCTGTACCACCCAGAATTTTCATGTTTTCTTAAACAACTTATTTACTTAGTCTCAGTCTCTGTACTGAATTATTCAGAGTGCTTTACAGTTTGTTGAATGTTGTTCTGTGAATTTTGAAGCAAGCAGGAAAATTCAGTAACCTACTTTTTTAGCTAAATGATGCTCTACAGTCTTCATGTTTAAATACATTTGTCTGTATTTGAATAAGTTTTGGTAGTTTGTCAAGTGGCAGCACTTGGTTTTCTCTGTAAGTGTGATTACCTTGTTCTATTTTATGGCTGCATTTCTTTGTCAGACCATATGTGGAAATAATTCAGAGTAATTACACATCCATGTTAAAAATTCCTAACTTTTTTCAATGTTACTACTACAAATGAATTCTGACAAGTCTTAAATTTGATCTGTTCAATTTCAGGTCATGTAAAGCTGACTGACTTCGGGTTATGTAAAGAATCCATTCATGATGGAACAGTCACACACACATTCTGTGGAACAATTGAATACATGTGAGCTGCACGATGAAAAATACAAAAGTATTGCTCTGCTCTGGGGGTAATGGCTGTGTTTTGCCTTTTTTTTTAACTGGTGGTTGATGTGTTCAGTCACTTAGGACAACTTTACTTGATAAATGGGGTTTTGTTTGAAAACTAGCAGTCACAATTAGTGCGAAGCTCATTAAAACACTTTAATATCTTTGATTTTTCTGCTTTTAGGGCCCCTGAAATCTTGATGAGGAGTGGGCATAACCGTGCTGTGGACTGGTGGAGTTTGGGGGCATTAATGTATGACATGCTGACTGGAGCAGTAGGTGCACAGTTATAATTGCATGTATTTCCCTTTGTAGCTTTTCTGCTTCCTTGTACCCTAAGCTGCATGTATCAATAGATATATTGTAAATATACACGCTGCAAGTAAGAAAGAACCAAAATACAGCTCAAGTTTGACTACAGACATGAGCTGCTTTAATCCAAACAGTGCCTATTTGCAGTAATTTTATCTGTTTGTAAATGACTGAAATGAGTTCTGTGTACACAAATTAAAGACCTGAACAAATCCTGTTCTTCCTCCTGTTCCAATGGTGCTTTCCAGCCTCCTTTCACTGGGGAGAACAGAAAGAAAACAATTGACAAGATTCTCAAGTGTAAACTCAACTTGCCTCCCTACCTCACACAAGAAGCCAGAGATCTGCTTAAAAAGGTACAATTTTAATGACTGTCAGTACTCCACATGTGTAGAAAATGGAAATATAATGACAGCACTGTGGCTGTTCAGTTCAAGCTTGGTTTGTTACTGATTAAGTCACTTTTTTGCTGAGTGGTACAGAAAGTGATTTCCCTGGCAAATACAACTGTTTTCAAGTGAATGTAAGTTTTTCTAATTGTTCTGTATTCATTCTGTACGATACTGATTGATGATTCATGGCAGAACTAGTCTGGTATATAACAGCATAACTAATTCTGCTTTTTTGGATGTTATTTCTCATCAAGCTGCTAAAAAGAAATGCTGCCTCACGTCTAGGAGCTGGTCCTGGAGATGCTGGAGAAGTTCAGGTAACTTGAACCTAACTTGAGACTCCTTAAATGACCTCACTGAAAACAAAACAGCTTTGAAGGTACCTCAGGGAAGGAGAGTTTCTGTCTTGAAGGGTAATAAGCACAAAGGCAGCCAGCGACATGTGACAACTCAAAACCTGAAGACTTTAAAGCTCAACAGCTATCTACCTATTTAATAATTTTTGATTTGGAAAATAACTTCTAGTCTTTAGCTCTTTTTTGCAGTAGATTTTTCTGGTAGTTGCACAATGCTAATTGTGCAGCCCTGGAAGGGTGAGAAAACTCTCAGCAGTCTGATGAAAAACTTGCCAATCTTGTATTAGTGCAGCTCCTTGAAGGGAAAAGTGTGGCATTCCAGCTTGACTTTGTTTTTGTGGTGATATTGACAAGTATTAGAGCCGTCAATATTTCACAGTTCTGATAATTTGTCATTAATGCAGTGTTTTGTCATGGTTTAACTTCTAAATTTGGAAAATGTAGAGATATTTTGCATGTAAACTGGTTTTTCTAACACTTCCAAGGAAATTGAGACAAATTGTCTGACTTGGAGGTGTGATCTCAATTCTCAGCTCTTCCAGCTACTCCGAGCTGGTGCTGCAGAATATTCTGCACTAAACCAAATGTGATTTTGGAGAGAAACACCCCAGAGAAAGGGTCTGGGTAGAAGATGTTAATGGTGAAACTGGGCTTTGTGCCCTGAGGCAGTCCTGACTCTGCTCTTGTCCCTCCTGCAGGCTCACGCCTTCTTCAGACACATCAACTGGGACGAGCTGCTGGCACGCAAGGTGGAACCTCCTTTTAAACCTTTATTGGTATGTACTGGGAGTACTGGGAGAGAGATATTCCCTGTGTGCCTTCAGCAAAGGTCTTCAGAAAACTTAGAAACGTTCACTGTAGAAACTGGAGTGCCACTGGTTCCTGGTACTTGAGTTAGATCAGCTCAGGGCACGGATTCACTCTCAGTTAAAGCTGGCAGATCTGATCTAGCACCTGATCTGCTTCAGTCTGAATTCCTCCTGCTTCTGACCTGTAGGTTAAACAGACCTGCAAGTGCAGTTCACTCTGAGATCAGCTTCTAAACCCTCTGCAGTAAGTCAGTCTTAGTTTCAACTAGATAGAGTTGATAAGCAGAAGTAAATGAAATCACCTAATTAAGCAGTTTCTGTTTGCTTATTAATCTTTACAGTGCATCTTGTGCATTACAAGCAGTAGTTGGAGTATCTCAAACCAGTGATGTGATGAACAAGTTTTTTATTATCCCATCTTTTATTTGGATAGTGTCTCTTTTTCCCTCTGGGTACAGTCAGCTCCAGCAGCTGTGGGTATTGCCACCTCTATAATTCCCAGCTGCTAAAATTCTCACTTAAAACTGGCTTAAGCATCACTAATATCAAACATTTTACAACACAACTCCAGACCTTTTTCCCCTCATTCTTTGGAATGAAATTCAGGAAGACTCAAAATTGATATTTCCAAATATTTATCTGAAGGTGGTTTGGGTTTTTTTTTTTTAAGTAGCAATTTTATGGAAGTTTCTTGTATAAACCAGATGGTTTTCCAACTTATGCTTCCATGGTTGCATGAAGGCCTGCACAAATGAATACCTGCTGCCTTTCCAGTGACACATGGGAATAAAGAAGGGATTTTGGAATTACTGGTGTTCTTTGAGCAAATGAAACAATATTCCTCATAATCACTTATTGCAGAGTTGTCCTCTATCCCTCAGACTGTAAACACTTCTGTGTCTGCAAAAATGGGACAAAACTGTCTGGAGAGGCCTCCAAAAACTAAATAGTTACAACTGTTCTATACTGGTTGTGACAAGGGCTAAACTTGCAAGAAACTGGCATTGTATTTCTAAAAGCTTTTGTTTGTGATTTGAGATTTTTTTTTTAAAGGCATCTTTTTAATTTGTGTTCCTTTTTGATCCATAATTTTTTGCCCCTCCCCCTTGCCTTTATTTCTCAGTGGCAGTGCCCATAGTGACCTCCCACTGGCAGCGACAGGATTCCGACACCACTCCAGGGTTTTCCTCCAGCAGAGCTCTGCCAAAAACCCATGGAATGAACTCCATCCAGAGGCTGCACTGCTCACCGCTGAGCCATTTGCTTGATATCTGTAATATAAACCCTTAATCATTTTGTTTTTGCAAAGCAATCTGAAGAGGATGTGAGCCAGTTTGATTCAAAGTTTACACGTCAGACACCTGTTGATAGCCCAGATGACTCAACTCTCAGTGAAAGTGCCAACCAGGTCTTTCTGGTGAGTGAGGAGTGACTGGAGAGGGAGGTTTGCTACTGGAAATGGGGGCATTTCAGCTAAATCCATCCTATTCTATCCTAACACCTTGAAGCAAACTCTCAGAACTAAACCCAAATCCTGTCACAGGTTTGAAATGTTTAAAGGCTTGGAAAATCCTTTGGTTATTGCTGAGGTTTTCTTTATAGAGCGGCCACCAAACAGTGCTGCCCTTGTGGGATGTCAGCATTCTGATTCAGAGTTGTGAATCTGTGAGTCTGTGAGCCCTGCACATGGCATAGACAGAGACAACAGTGGCCAGTCTATAAAGCAAAATTAATTAAAATTGAGTGTGCCTGTGGGAATCTGAGGAGATCACACAGCTGGGGTTAGCAACTCCCTGAAGTCCCACTCTTTGCTTCAAGGAGTGAATTAGGGTTCATCCGTCTACATTGACCCTTCTTTTTATAATTTTCCTTTAATAATCAGATTTTCCTAACTGCACAAGTGATCCTGAATGCAGACCTTGCCTGTGAGCTGCAGTGCCTTTCTCCTGTTTTGCAGGGTTTTACGTATGTGGCTCCATCTGTACTTGAAAGCGTCAAAGAGAAATTTTCTTTTGAACCAAAAATTCGATCACCTCGCAGATTCATAGGTAGCCCTAGGACACCAGTCAGGTACTTCATCTTCTTTTTCTTTTTTTGGTAATACACTTTTTGACAAGTAGTTGAAGCACTAGAAATAAAAAACGTAGCCTTGCCCAGCACTTCCATTAGAAGTGATTCTGTTTTATAAACCACATTACTAAAGACAAATCTGTGGTGTTGGGCAGCACATGAAATTCTGATTTGTTGATTCAGCCTCATAGTGGCGACTTTGATGCAGCTAAAACTGTTTCAAAACATCCTAAGCACTAAAGAATCGTGTTAGTACCAAAAAACCCTCCTGCAATCACCTCAAAAATGAGAGAATTTTATAAGAGACTGCGGTAGAAGCCAGACATGGAAATTTCTCACACTCCTAGAAGTGGTAGCAAGAATTAGAATTGCTTCTCCATAGGAATTTGAGTGCAGAGTAAGGGATACACCTTGGTGCTGTATGTGTGTCTAAATCTGATTTTTGTGTTTCATGTTTTAAAGCCCTGTCAAGTTTTCCCCCGGGGAGTTCTGGGGAAGAGGTGCTTCTGCCGGCGCATCCACCACCCAGGCACCCGTGGAATACCCCATGGAGACCAGTGGGATAGAACAGATGGATGTGACAGTCTGTGGAGAGGCTTCTGCACCACTTCCAATCCGGCAACCAAACTCTGGGCCCTACAAAAAACAGGCTTTCCCCATGATCTCCAAACGGCCGGAGCACCTGCGCATGAATCTATGACAACACCATTTCTGGCAGCCTGGGAAGGTGGAAACCAACGATGGACAGGAGCCCCCTGCAAGCTGAAATTTCAATCTGGGCTTGTTTGGTTTACTTTTAAAAAGTGACAGTATCAAAGAATCGGTCGTTGCACAGAGAGACTTGGAAAGCAAAGAAAAACGGATTTTTTTTTTTCCTGTCAATCAATGGTGCATAAAACAAAACAAAACAAAAAAAACTTTAGCAAATGGTATTGCAGAACTCTAGGCACATCATCTTACTGATTCCAGTGACATCTTCTCACCTTATCAAGGATCTTTCAGCTTGAGAGCTCGAAACTGACAGTATTAAGGGGCAGGATGTTGCTTCAGAATCACTGGTGTAGTCGTGAATGTGTCGAGGAGGGTTGGCCCTTTCACTAGGCAGAGTTTGGAATGCCTGCAGGCTTGCAGCTGAGGGGTAATTAGCATGCAAGCTTCGTTAAGCAGTTTCCTACAATGGGGTGGAATCAAAGAGGAAAGCTAAACTTAATTGGTGTTTCACATTCAAAACATAAT
>VXBU01015491.1:91648-127524 GCA_013400315.1 Bombycilla garrulus
AGAGAGATCAACAGCGAGCAGAACACGAGGTCAGCAGAAATCTCTAGGAAGTACCACAGGAGACACAGACACATCCTCCAGAGTAGAAGAAAATAAATATTTTTGTAACCAGTGGGTAAGAATTTGAGGATTTTTTAAATTATTATTATTATAATTATTATTATTATTATTGAAATTTTGCTTATGGTAGTTCCCTGCCATTACACATTTCTAAATTTATCAACTTTTTTTTTTTCTATGCTGGGGCAATAAATTTGCTGATTGTATAAGAAAAGTGTTCAATGGCCTTTCAGTGAATGTCTTCCACAGTGGGTCAGAACTTTAGCAAAACTTTTAATTTAGCAAACATGTTCTTAAGGACACTATTTATGTTTTTAAAATTGTCACGAATCTGTACAACTGACTTACAGGTACAAAGAATAAAATAAAGGTAAAACTTTACCTTACTTTAAATACTTCCTGCCTTAAAGAGAAAGCATTTCCATGAACATAGCTGGTGAAAGGGTTACTATCTGCAGAGCTTTACCCTAGAGTTAGAGTGTGGGTGGTGTGTGCGTGTGTGTGGAGATGATCATGCAGCTGCATACAAGTCCTGTCACTTTTTGCCTGCCACACGTTGCATTATCTTTTAGTCAAACTGTGCAAAGTCTACTTCTGGTGTTTCACAACAAGTAGGGATTTTTTAATTCTAGATTCTGCTTACTCTGTGGATACTGAATCTTTTTGAGCCATAGGATCCAAGCCATAAAACTGTGGAAGCATTGAATCCGATCCCAGTGCTCTTTGCTGAAACTGGCAAGGCAGAAGGATTCAGCGATATACCTTGATGCTAACAAAGAACCAACACAAAAAAATGGTTATGATTGATCAAAAATTAGTTTGTTTCTTTTTTTTTTTAACTTCCTGATAAGCCTTTTGTTGGAAAATATAACTTTTTTTTTGTAGTTTTAGCAGGAAAATCAAGTTACCTTACAGTGACATACTGGAAGATTGCCATTGTTCAGTTGGTGACGTGGCCACGGGTGATTTTGTGGAACCAAAATCCAGGTGCTCAGGAGTGTTTGCACTGGGTGTGTCTGCAAACACACAGCACCTGGGCTTTCCTGATGTTCACTGAGGATAAAGGAACTTGGTTAAAAGCAAAAAAAAAAAGAACTTTTTAGAGGCAGATCTCTCTTGGTCCTAGTTACAGCTGACAGTTGCTTTTTGCTTGGCTGGATAGAATTGTCCAGTGGAGTTGGTTTCATGGCTGGCAAGAATGGCAAGAGTTGTTTGTCTGAGTTCACTGATCAATTTCAAACCCAACCCATGGTTTTCCAAGGAAATTCTATGTACTGTCAATGTTTCAGCCCCTAGATTGTAAGTTGAATTCCCTACCATAACTGTGAAACTTTGGGAGTGTGACTCAGACAGCAAGCACACACTATGCAATATGGTTTATCCTGTATTTATTTGTAAAAATATCAGACATAGATCCTCTATATATATATATAATAGTGTCAAAATTACTAGTTGTGAACTAAGGGGAGTGGAGTTCTAGCTCCTGTCTGGCTATTTCAGATAAGTGCAGAATGCATTGAATATTGGAGAGCTTAACAAGTGCTTTCTTTTGTTCATTTAAAAATGTCTTAAATTTTTCATTAGAGTATAGAATCTTATTTTTTTTATTTTGTACAAGCTGCGCTTTTTTAATTATAATCACTGAAAAATTCACTATAATTTGATTTTATAGGATTTTTGTAGCATTACAAAAATATAGTAAAACTGAGGTTAATACCTGTTGTGGCTAACCATATAAAAGTATTAAATCTTAAACTTGAACAAAAGTCATATTTTTTTTTACTAGATGTTAAATAGGGAAATACTTTGTTCTGCAGGTCATTACCAGAAAAGGTTTCCAGGTCAGCTGTGTTACCAGCAGTTTTTCTTTTTCCCATTTGATGCAGAAACTATTCTGGTATAAGATATTCAGAATTCCATCATTTTTCTCTGTGGGAGTGATGCATTTGACGCCATTCGTGTACTAAATTGTAATTTTGGGAATGCTGGAATAATTCCTACCAAGACTGTCTTAATTGTGCCATCTGACATTTGAATGTCATCCTGGTATTAGCTCATAATAAAAGATAAAAATCAACGAGTCAATTGTTCTTTTGAATATCCCTTTTTTTTTTGCCGTGCTGTTTAAAAGCTGAACTGCTGGAGAACATTTCATATTTGAGTCCACTCTGAGTGTACAGTTAAAGTTTATTTTGGGTCTGTTCTCTTTCCAGTATTAACTCCCAGCTTGCTTTCAGTGTTAATCAAACATTGAGGGGGCTGTTCTGGTTTTAGGGCAGATGTTTTGTTGGTTTATTTAAATTTTATCTCCACAGCAGGCTCGTTGCTGTTCCATTTTCCCAGTTCAGAGGGAAATCCTTTATCCAAAGGTGAAATCATTAAGAACAAGGCAAATTACTTGAATATTTTTCCTGCAGATCCTTGTGTGCAGGTCCCATATTTGAACTCCTCCAGTTCTCTGCTAGACTAAATCCATCTGTAGCTGTCTGCAAGAACACCCTTGGGCTGCCTTAGCAGAAACAAAGGTAATCCCTGTCCTGCTTTTCATCTCCCACAGTTTCCTGCAACTAAATACCCTCAACAGCTAAATAAGGTGGATGTGAATAGCAACTAAATGCAAATGTAAACATTTGTTATTCCAAGTGACCTCTCTGTTCTTATTTTAGGAAGTAGGTAGGCCCTGAGTATAACAGGAGATGTAAATCGTTGTCTTCCCTCAGAGCTCTGATGGGAAATGGAGGAATTTCCTCAGAACTTAAAGACCCAAGAGAGATTCCTTCTGGTACTTCCCCCTGGGTTCTTGGGCTTTTAAAAAGTGGCTCTTGATTGTCACTTGTCACCTGGTGTGTCCCTGCAGCCTCAGCTGTGTGTCTGTGTGGATCAGGAGCAGTTCCATGGATCAGAGCATGGCATTCCTGGATGCCAGGGACTCATGAGAATGACTTGATTGGTTTATGAAGTGTAAATCTAAACCAGGTGAGCAAAATCTCTTTTTTATTCCTGTTTTTTTATAAAAACACGGTTGTTAATGTTACTGGGTTTGGATAGAAAAATCAACAGGAAGAGGGAAAGAACAGAAATTGTTCCCTGATCCCTGTTTTTTGAGCTATCTCCACACTTACTCCAGGTGTTACTACAAAGTTGTAGACAAAGACCAAAGGATCAGGGTTGATTTAAAGCACTAACACTTTGTTGTGCTCCATAAAAATAATCTTGGTGAGCTTTACAGGCCAGATGTAATGATATTTCTTATCTTGAATCTTCCATGTCATTAGTTTTTTATTCTGAATACTGGATTCTGCCCTTGGAGCTGTACCTTTAGGGTATTCAAGGAAGTGTTTCACTTTTTAATTGTTTTTCCTGAATTTACAAGTTTTCAAAATGTCTTCAGGCAAGACAAGCTCAAGTTAATGGTATGTAAATGTAACTTTCCTGTAACAAAATAATTTGAGTGATGTTTTCAGTCTTACCTGAAGAGCAAAGTGAAGAAACAAAATCAGGGAAGAAAGTGAGGTTACACAGAAATTAGTGCTAGAAATAACATAAAAACTAATCATGAATCAATTGTAACATTTAAAGGGTTTTTGTTTTCTTCAACAAGAAAAATATACCTGGCAGGGAGCAGTTGTTATGTGCTTACATATGAGTTAATACCAAAACAATAAGAAATCTTCTTTATTCAACATGCACCAAACAAGTAGATTCAAATGCATTTATTCTCTCTGATTTTTATGCAAACTACAAATTGCAAATAGAGTATAAAATAGATTCTCCCCTGTAAGAAAATCTGGTTGCTGTTACGACAAAAATATAGTATTAAAGATTTCTTTTAAAAATACCAGCTTTTATAAAATGCTAAGTAAAAAACTAACGTCAGTGGTTGGTTTAAAGCCAAAAGATTAAGCCAAGGATCCATTAGAAACCTACAAGAACCTAAAGGGGATAGATCTTATTCTTGTGCTTATCTACAGGTGCAGTGAGAAACAGCTGCATTAATAAGCTCACTTCTCTCATTTACTGGGCAAGCATTAAAGATCTTTAATGCCAAGAGTGACAAGCAGCTCTAATTCTCACTGCAGTCCAGAGTAGAAAATTTGCTCATAATCTTAATAAAATCAGTAGGTTGACCTTTTGGCTCGAGTTGTGTTAGAAGGATAAATACAGTTTAGTACAGTCTGGAACCCTATTAAACTTTTAAAATAAAATGTTGAATTAAGAACTAATGGTGCACATTTCAAGGATCTGACTGTTTCCTATGAGAATCCCAAGAGAAGCAATGCTGGCTTTTCTGCATTCATTCTGAAAACTTCAGTTTTCTCTACTTAGAAAAGGTCAAGTTGCCATTTTCTGCACTGTTTTAAATACATGGTGTCTGGAATTTGGAAACTCCTTCCTTTGCCACCTACAATTTAATCTGCAGCAAACTGAAAAACCTTAGTGTGAACAAACAAACTGGAAGCCAAGTTGTTTGACAAGCTTTAGAAAATCTGGAGATGCATAGATGTGGCTCCATCCTTCCACTTGTTAACATGGTCTGAAATAACAGTCCTGCAGAGTGGACAGGTTTTTTCTCTATTAAACCATAAAGAGATGCATTCTTCACAAAATGTGTGCTGGAATGAAAAGAATGACAACTTAGAGCTTCTAAGCTCTTCTATTTATATTATTTGTACAGTCTGATTTCTAAAAATAACCATCAAACATACACTCATCTGATTTTATGTTGTCTTGTGTTACAGTAGTTTAAAATATTCTTTAATTAAAAAAAATAATTGGGATTATGTGTATTACCTGACAGATCAGCAGAATAGGCTTCTGAAATTCAGCTTGGCAAATGGAACAAATATCATCAGATTCAGAGCACTGTCTCTTGCTGGCTGGCACCCCATAGTGCTGTAAAACAAAGGATTTGCAGCAAATATTAATTCTGAGGGGGATGAAAAAGCCAAACCCAAATACCAGGACAGAAGGGAATTTGGAATAAGGGCTGCTGTGTCAGGGAAACTTAAATCCCTAATCTGAAGAAACATGGCTAATTTTTCAAGTAGGAGCAGGACAAAAAGGATTATTTTACATCCTTTTATCTGAAGGGATGTGCAGATTATTTTTTTATTTCTTTTTTTTCTTTTTCTTTTTTTCTTTTTTTTTTTTTTTTTTGGTGATTTTGTTGTTGTTCACGTTACAACACTGTCAGTCAAGGAACTCAGACTGTGAAATGGGAGAATGGGTACACAGGATTATTATATATAGTAATAATTTAAAAATCTATTTATTTATTGTTAAAACAATACAAAGGAATAGAAATGAGGAAATTCTAGAAGGATTTTCATGTTAATTGGGGTAATGGTTTTGTCATAAGAGAATTCAGTACTCACTGGGCGTGTAAAAAACATCCTTAAGACCTGCCTGAAGTTTCTCCATTGTCCATAAAAGCTCAAAAGCTGAAATGGGAAAGAAAACTTGAGTTATGCTTTGTATTTTTTCACTGTGAACTAAAAAGCTCTCAAGCTTTTGATTCCATCCCTGGAAGTCTCACTGCTGGTTGGATGTTGGAAGTCACATCAGCACAGCAATAGTTCAGACTGACCCTACTTTAAATGTTTGAAATGTAACCAAACAAAGAATTTAGGCTGAAGTTTTTCCTAGTGAGGGTCTGGTTTTTAGCAGTGTTGAGGTGCTGAAATGAAGCACTGGAGTGCAAATATATCAACATTATGATCATTCTTGCAATGGTCTTCAGTTCTGGAGTTAAGGTGGCAGAGCACAATGAAGTGTTGGTCATGTTTAAACCCAAACTGGTTACATTTGGGGCAGGTGAGCTCTTTGGAGAAGCAGAGAGCCAGAAGGAAGATGTTTAACTTGTTTAGCATCACACAGGATACTCCAGGAGAGAAAATTTAGTTTCCTGGAAAACTGTGACTCTTTCAACTGCTAATTTTATCTTTATTTTTGCAAGTTCTATGTCTGATGTGAGGGGACCTGTGGTAGCTGTGTCCTCTGCTTTGCAATCCCAATCCATTGCTAGATAAAGATGATTTTGAATCCTGAAAACTGGGAGACTGCATCAGTAAAACTACAACAGTGAGCTCAGAGGTGAACTTCCAGAAACGTGTTGCGTCTGTAACCCTCCAGTGATTATTCCTGCAGAAAAATCACTTTTATATAAAATCAGAGAAGAGGGTAAAGCTTGCAAACCTTGAGGATGAGGTAGAGAAGGCCCAGCAGGATGCCAAGGGTCCATCCCAGTGCAGTGTCCAGCTCCCCATAGGCCATGAGGTAACGGAACCAAACTGGTATGGGGACAAACATACGGTAATACTGGCAGAGTTCTTCTAACAGCATGTACCAGTAGCCCTAAGCAAGACATGCAAAGGAACAGCTCAAGATTTAAAACTCCAAGGATTTGCAAAATAGACAGAAAAGATGCATTGTTATTCTCTGGAGTAGCTTCTTGTAATGAAACAATTAAATGTGAGGCACCAAAAAAAAAATAATCAGAGGACGAGTCTCACCACAAGTGTCCAGGTAACAGCAGCAGAACTGATTGCTGGACTGCAGAAAATCAAATTATAGGCTGAATTGGGGTGGCTTGGCAGATGCCTACCTGCTTAACCAGGCTGTCAGACTTAATTTCATAAGCATTAAAAAATGTTTAGTTACGTGAGAAGGGAGAATAACACAAATTTGGTCACAGAGATCAGCTTGTCATGAGCCAGAGTTGTGTCCTGCACTCAGGGTTAAAAAGTGAGAATAAGGCCCATTAACCATAATCATAATGGTTATTAATTGTTTAGAATAATAAATTACAAACTCTTTTCCTGTAAACAGTTTTGGGTCTGTCTAAGAAACCTGTTTATTATCTTCTTTAAGGATGGCGTGATGTAAGAACTGGGGAGACAGGAAAGAAGCAAAAGGGGAGCTGGACTGAACAGGTAAGCAGAGTTCAATAACACCCAAAAAATTAGTGAATAACAAAACACAAGTGTCCTGCACAGAACACTGTGTGTGGACATGTACAATCATAAACAGCTTAGCTTTTAAGGAAATAAAGTAAGTTTTTCTTATATTCGTAGCTTTTTCTATAATGTACACTGGATGATGCCACAATTTGCCACTATTGATCAGATTCCTTCTTTAATTTAGCCATAGTCGGTGTAAAGGAATTTTCAGTAACTTTTCTGCATGTTACATCACTAGCTATAGAAAAAAAAAATAGAGATCTTGATTATAAATCAGTATTTAGAGAAGCCAGTTGTACCTCAGAAGAACTTGTTCTGGTACATTATAAGAGATAAAAATGTCCCAAAACACCCTGTTCAAATGCTACCACATTAAACTGTACTTGCTAATTTATTTTTTCTGAGCCAGCACTAGTAATTGCAATTTTAAGATAAAATGTAATTGGTTTTGCCTGCCTCACCTTGGGAAGTAGATAAAAATAAATACACCACCCGTGAGTGTAAGCTTCTGAGAAAATTATTAAACCTCACTGATTTGAGAAATTAAGCTATGAATCAAATTCCTTGATCTGACACAAATATTCCTTAAGTTTATTAACAACAAAGAAAATTCAGGATTATTTCTGAAGAGACAGAAAACAGCTGTTTGCATGTGCAGATCTTAAAATCTTGATAGTTCTTGTTGAGCATGTGCAAAATTTGCTGTGCTCCAGCTGCTGCAGGCCAACTGCCCGTGTACACATTCCTACAGAGCAGAAAATAAAAGGTTTGCTTCAACCCCCAACTTGGAGACAGAAATAAACCCATTTATCCAATGATATAATACAAGCAATTGTTTCTGATCAGACTGAAAACCTTTTTTAGCACCAAGCAGAGAAGAACATGAAATCCACAGGGTTTTCTTGCCCACGGTGTAGTGGTGGATTATAAACAGACATTTAATTAAAGATTTTTCTCCGGGTAGAATTTAATAATTAGTTACTTTTACCAGAAGAGAATCTTCACAAGGAATCAAAACTGCAGCTTGTTTCCTTACCTTGGACTTAAAGGACATGATAAAAGAAGGCACCAGGAGAATAAAGCACTTCAAGCCCATGAAGAGGAATTTCAGAATAAAGTCTGTGACTCCTACAATCCAAAGCACCTCCCAGAAGTTTGTAAAATCCACAATGGGGCTTAAGAAGATTAAGCTACAAAAAGAAGTATCAGAAGTTACTGGAGCACCCTATTTAGAGGAAACTGTAACCTGAGATTATCACAGCAGGTTTAATTAAAAAGGAAACCTGGTTTACACCAAGGGAGAACATTTGCTAAGAAAATGCTCATTGTAAATGGATCACTGAGGATCTCTGACAACTTTTCCATCCTGGAACCTTCTTTGCTGTATCTTCATCACAGCCCCCATCCTCCAGAGCTCAGTTTGCTGTCTCACTTTGGCATTCAGCATTTGATTTCCAGCCAAGGCTGCAGCTACAGAATGGTCAAGGGGGAAAAATCAACTGGAGTCATAAACTCCACAGAGCCCCCGGATGCCACGTTTGGTATTCCCAAGGGTCAGAGCTGGGAATCAGAGCCAGGAATGTTCTCTGTGGTACAGCAGTGCCATTACATTGAGTATGGAGTCTAAGAAATTCCAACATACTGTTTTTAAGGACAGCACCTGTTAAATTTGGCAGAAGGGGAGGTATGGAGATTAAAGTGAAAGAGAAACCAATGGCACAATTAAAGGAAACCAGCAGTTAAAGTGTCCCCAGTTAATGTCTGAGGAATTGATGGTGGGGTAGAGCTGTTTGTCTCCTTACCTGTGATACAGGGACTGAGAGTGGAAGGTGTAATACAGGAGGAGAGATGATCCACTTAGGTAGAGCAGTAACCAAGTGCACTGCAGCTTGGAGCACCGTTCCTGCAAGGGGAATGCAAAGAGACATTGCAGTCCTTGCCTCAGAGTCAGTGCTGAAATCCATCCCCAACACCAAGTCTGTGGCACCCGAGCAGTTACTGCCAGAGGGCTTTATCTTAGGGGGTTTAGACCCCATAAAATAGGAGAACTCAAAGGTAAAGCAATAATTTTAGTACTTTCAACCTGCCAATTTCTAGGTGTACCCAGGTTTTTTCTAAAGACAATCAAAATCCACTCCACTCTGAAGAAACAACAGGTTTCCCTTTGGGAGTGAACACAGAGCTGAAAATTTCAACTGTCAATGGCTATTTCATCCCACAAATATAGTTAAGAAGTTAATCCACAACTTATAAAAAAGTGATTTCAGAGAGGAAAAAAAACCACCCCCTTGAATTTTGCAAAGCTTGTTATCTGAGAAGTTCCCCTGTACATTAAGACTTTACTTCCATCTCGACACCTAATATTATTTAGTAAATAAAACACCATGTCAATTCGCATTTCTTTCAAAAATGGATTAACTTGTTTAAGTCTTGCTTAACTTAAAGAATTTTGCTGCACAGGGTGATACTTACTCTGAGAAAAACCTGATTTACTATGCTTTTGTTTGCATATGCATAAGTTGTTAGCAGCCCGATTCCAAGAGAAATGCCTATTAGGAAAATAGGATCAGTTATAAACATGAAGAGGAAAAAAAAAAAATCACTGAACTGGGTTAAAAAGCAGCCACTTCTAATATGTCTTTGTAATTAGAATTAATAGCTCAGACTCTCAAGCCAGGATAATTAAGCACATTGTACATATGCCAGCAAAGGAAACAGAAGCCACTGAAATGTAGTTTAGTAAATCTCTCTTTCTGATGAATAAAGCAAATAAAAATAAAGCTAAAAATAAATTGAATTACATTTCAGGCAGGGTTATTAATATATTTCTTGGCAGGGGGAGGGGAGGAGGGTCTGTTCCCTCCGAGCTGGTTCGTTTCACCGTACCGGTTATGTGCTGCATCAGGAGTTTGACACACAGGATCAGGAGGTAGGGCAGGCTCCTGTGCAGCCACTGCAGGAGGTAGCGCAGCTCGGACAGGGAGCTGCCGCCCTGCTCCTCCGACTCCGGAGCGCCATCCTCCAGCCCTCCTGCCTCCCCAGGGGCGTGCCCGTGGGAGCGGCTCTGCGAGCCCGGCCTGGGGAGCCGGGAGGCCGCGTTCTCCCGGGATTCCCCCGCGCTGGAGCTCAGCTGGATGCGCACATCCCCGGTGCCCGGGTGGCAGGAGCCCTCTCCCGACAGCCGGGCCGAGGAGGAGTCATCGCCGCCGTGCGGATGGGCGCAGTCGGGCTGCATGCTGGGGTTTGCTCCTGGAGTTTTTTCTACTCTGTGTCTCCTAGAGCGGGAGAGAAACAGTTAAAGAAAGAGATAAACAGCTCAGGAAAGTAAAAATCCAATAGGTACTGTACTGAGTGGTTGCACGAAGGAAATACTCTCTGAGGTCCTGTTCTGTAGTTCACGCCCCTGTCTCCACAGGACGGCCTCCTGTGTCCCATGTTAAAATTATTTCCCCTCCTCCATGTGCAGATTTCCCACCTGGCTGCCTTAGGAACAGCTAAAAGTGCAAATCAGAACAGCCAAAGCTGTTGGACAGGAGACCAGCACTGGCTTGTACAGGAGAGATCTTGGAAGTGCTGCATAATTTCACAAAAATAGCAACAGCAGTGGGCCAGAAAAGGAGCAAACACTGATGGGAAGGAAGCAGGGAGTACATTTCCATGCATCCATTAATTGGTGAGCACTGGTTCAGACACGTCCAGTCAAAAGCCAGTGCATGCTCAAAACTGAGGCCATTATGAGATTAATGAGATTATCCTGTCTGGGGAAGGGAGCAGAACCAGGTTAGGCCATTTTCTAAGAAACATTTAAAAGAGTGAAAAACGAAATGCAGCCAAATGTGGTCTGATTTATCTTTCCTTTGGCATCTTTTGGTTCTCTTCTGGGCAGTTTCTCACTTCTGAGTTTTCACTTGGATCAAATAGGGTTAAATCAACTTCTCTGCACTGGTGTGACATCAGAGTAATGATTTTGGAGAATGCCTCGAGGCTGAATTTGACACAATACTTGTCACTATGGAGTAATATTGAAACACTGAGAATTTTATTATAATCCTCTTCCTGTTGTTCAAACTCCTACAGATTCCTCTTTGAAACTATTTTTTTCACAACTAGGTTCAGTGGGGGTACAAAAACAAAGCAAAATTGGTTTTGCACAGCAAGAAGTTCTGGACGCATTTTCACAAACCCTTCAAATTCTTTAGCCTTTAAAACGAAGGTAACATTAAAGAATAGAACCACTTTAATGCATGAATATGAGAACCTACTCATATTTACAACTGCTGCTCCTACTACTACTATTTTTTGTTGGCCAAAGATGACATCATACTTCAACCAAAATTCTCGTTCTGTATTTTTTCTGCACACGAATAAAACCGATGAAGTGGAGATGGTATTGACCTGTGTGAACAGTGTTACTGAGCGATGTTTTTACAAGAAGGAATAAAGACACCTCATTTGCACTGCAGTTGGTGTTTTGGGGCCGGGTTCTGCAAGAACTGACAGCTCGGTGTTTAAAAAAGCCGGAGCTGGAGGATCGCAGCCGCCCTTGGCACTGCGCCGAGCAAACTTTCAAATCACCGAGTTATTAAATGAGATTTCAGAGAAGACTCCCGCACGCATCCAGATTTTGTTCTCCCCCACACACACACGAAAAAAAAATTAGCTAAAATGGAGCTCTTGAGAAAGGCCCTTTGGAACATTCCCGGTCCCTCTCGGTGCCGCTGCTCCCCCCGCGCTCCGGGAGCCGCTCCCGCACCTCGCCGGGACCCCCGGGAGGGTTGGAACAGCCGGGAACTCCTCAGGAGGGTTTGTCCCGGGAACCCCTCGGGTGGGTTTGTACCGCCGGGACCCCCGCACAGGGAACGAAAGGGTGACCCCGGAGCCGCGTCCCCGTGTCCCCCTCCCTGCCCGGCGCTGTGAGGGGGCGCGGGGGGCCGCCCCTTTCCCGCCCCCTCCCCGGTACCTCATGTGGCGCCCGGCGCCTCCCGCCCGCCGCCCGCCGCCATCGCCGGGGCCGAGGGGGTGGGAGAGGGCGCGGCGGGGGGAGGAAGAGGAGGAGCCGTGAGGGGAGGAGGAGGAGGAAGAAGGAGAGGAGTGAGGAGGAGGAGGAAGAAGAGGAGTAAGAAGGGGGAAGGTTCCGAGCTGGGAGTTGCTCTGGCAACGTCGCGCCCTTCGCCCTGTCATGGCCCGTGAGGGGCGGGGGGCGCCTCTTCCCCTCAACCCCGCCGAAACGAGAGGCGAGGTTCCTGTTGCGTTTTATTGAAAGCCTCAATTGAAATTAATCTGGGAAGGCAATAATAAGGAAGGAAATGAAGGGATATGTATAAAAATATATGTGTACTGCGGTATCATTACTTGTCGGTGGCGATTAAGGGAGTCCTGCTGTCTGGAAATTGGCTTTGCCTCCCGGGAAACCTGAGGAAAGCGCTGCCCTAGTTAATGCTGCTGTAGCTCTTGGGAGAGGCTTGGAATGAAATAGATACAGGTTTTCTTTTGAAATATGCTCTTGAATAAATTAGTTTGCGTCCAGAAATGGCATCTGTTTTCCCTGGCTCAGATATTTTTCTAGAAAAAGTGTTTAGGTATGTAGCTCACACGGAAAGTGGGACTAATATCTTTGAAAATCAGTGCTGTGTTGTTCTGAGTTAGAACAGAAATGCTGGTTTAATTCCGAAGTTTAAATACAGCAATACTGTGGGGCAGTAACCCCTGGGGAGGGAAAGGATGGGCCCTTAGATGTATCACAGAATCACTAGGTTGGAAGAGACCTTCAAGATCACTGAGCCCAGCCTATGCCCTAATACCTCACCAAAACCATGGCACTGATTGCCATATCCAGTCTTTTTTTAAACCCATCCAGGGATCGTGACTCCAGCATCATGCAGATCTTATGAAGTGAAAAACTAAGTGTTTGGAAGAGTTAAGTGGCCTGGTGTTCAGTGACACAATCTTACAACAAACCTTCTCTTTTCAAGGAAGTAGCTGAAAACCCTGGCTGCATCTCTGTCTCTCTTGGAGGTAAGTTTTGAGGAGGCTATTTGGTCTACTTTTATGATGTTTTTGGAAACTGTGCCTAGAATTTGCCGACTGGAAAGTTCAAGTCACATATCCTCTGCTTTGGCTGATGGATTGGAAGAAGCCTGAGCTGGTTATTACAGATATACTTAAGTATTAAACATACCCACAGGCCTCCTGTTCCTCTAGGCCTTCTGAATTCAGAAGACCTTTCTCATTTGTGTAATTTTTCTGTCTAATTACCCCAGTACTGCTCAGTAGCAGCACCAGTGCAGATTTCAGATGCCTAGCAGGAAGCACTCGAAGAATTTCATGGCCATGTCCCCATCCTTCCAAGGATAACACAAACCTGTTGTGTTTGGCTTCTGCTGTGCCATATTGTTCATTCTCCCACTCTTTGCTCAGTCAGTCACTCGCATCGTGTTTGGATTATGAAGGACAATGTGAAAAAAAATCTTAATTTGCTTCTCAAATCAGGGAAAGCAATTATAAATCTTTTATTTTTAAATAGTGTTTTATGATTGGAAATTATGCATGCCTTCTGTACATCGCTTGGAAGGGTATAAATATAAAAGATTTGTTCAGCTGTTTCTTTTTTGTAATTATAAAATGCATTGAAGTACAAATGTAGCTTTAAATCCACGTTGTTCTCAAACTGTTTCTCATTGCCACATGCACTGAAAATATGAAATTAATTCGTGGCAGCTTATTAATCAATGGTGTTTGCTCATGCAGGTCACTTGCTGATTTATCTCCAATTCACAGCTCATTAGAAGATGTGTAACTCTTCAGAGATGTTGTTATTTAACAGGTATGTTTTCCTAGTGCCATTAACGACCTCTGGATTTAGTAACTCCTGACACAAGAGAGACTTGGGAGATTATTCACAGGAAATTGGAAGTCTTCTCCCATGGGCATTGTGCACATTAGGTCGTGGAATACCTGGTGATAAATTTACCAATCTGTGTTTGGATTCTACTCCCAGGATGCCAATCAATTTCATAGAGTGCCCAGGCACATTTTCAGGTGTTTGTACACTCAGAAGTATCCCAGACTTTCTCATCCTCATAGGAGCAGGTGGTACATCTTTAATTGGTACAATCAGCACTTTCCATCAGTGTGTACCTGCTTTTCTTGGGGTTGTTCAGTGCATGAGAACATTGGAACAAACTGATCTTATTGTGCTCTGCCTGGGATGCCCTGGCAGCTCAGTATTTACCTCTTCAGCAACAGTTACTCTGTCCTAGAAGTTGCTGGGAGCTTGTTTTGTAGGCAGAAATATTAGAAGAACATATTTTGTGTCCTGAAGGAGCTCTGCAGAAACCTGAGCAGGTTTAAGAGATTGCAGTCTTCACCTTTTGTATCACCTTTTTTCATCAGAAGGAACTGGTGGTTTAAAATGAGGTGTGCAGTATCATCTGTGGTGGAATTTAAAGGAGCTGATCTAGGATACAGGGAAAGCAATTTTAGTTAATGATATGATAAAAAAATGAGCTTTTTGGTAAGAGTTTGTAGAATAGCAGAATGTCCTGAATATTCAAAGGCTTTATTGGTTTGTCTTAAAATTACCCAAAATGCTGCTTGAGTATGGAAGACTTCTGCAAAATTAACAGAGTTTCGTTTAAACCGTTTGAAGGATTTGGAAGTCCTGCCAAGAGGCTCAAATAACCTTTAAAATTCGAATGTTTCCTGAGCTTTGAGTGCTCCGTCTTTTAAAAACTGCCTCCTGCAATTCCACAAACCCTGACTTCAGTTTGTATTTTGAGCACAAGGAAACAGCTCCTGTGCTCCTGTCTCTGAGACAGTGAGGAATAGAGCCCAGCTCTGAAAAGATCCCTGAGGTGATGGCTGAGTTTCACTGCTGAACTCTGATCCTCTAAGCTTTGTCAAGGAGACTCGCAAGGAATTCGAAGCAGATATTTTTGTATTGCAATGACATCACCCCGTTCCCTGAGGTTTCCAGAAATCTTACGAGCCCTCTGTGGACAGCAGCGTGTTCATTCCTGTGAAGTCATCCTAAACTGAGAGTAATTCCACTGCAGTGCTGTCATGTAATTGTTCCAAAGCTGCTCAATTAGATTCCAGAGTCTTGTTTTTATTTTAGAGGCAAAGATAAAGCCTTGAATGAGAATCAGCCAGCGGAGCCACAAAGGGCAGCTGTAGTTTTTGCTCCCTGCACAGGAGGGTGCTCAGCCTCTGTCTTTATCTGCAGGAAGGAGCAATTCCCGTGGTCATCAGAACCAAGTGGAGAAGCTGTTTCCTGAACCGGACTTTCCTTGTAGTGACCCTGAAGGATCTGTTAAATCCAATGACTCAAAAATTATTCATCTGTTCAAGAATTTCGGGAGGTGTGCGCTAATTGCTGCTGTTAGACCATTACGGAGGTATTTAGGTCAGAAGATGTAATGATCGTGACGTTGGTATTCTCTAATGGGTGTCCTTAAAGGTGCCAGGATTTTCAATAGGATCTTTGAAGTTTCTCAGAGTTAGGGGTTTTTCCCATCTAATTTGTTCATCTGAACGTGTGAATCCCCGTGTGAATTGTTAAATTGAACAGTGAATTCTCGTGTGTGTGAATATGAGTGGATTTACCAGGAAGGAGTAGATGCGTTTGTTAATTTATGTTCCATTTGTAGTACCTGCTTGTAGTTACATCCTTAATTATTCTGCATTTTCCTTGTTAAATCATAGAGTATCCTGAGTTGAAAGGGACCTGCTGGGATCACCCAAATCCCACTTCTGGCCCTGCACAGAACAGCCCTAGCAATATATTTTCTATTCCAAACCCCAAATTAATCTTTTAACACAACTCATAAAATGGAATCTGACTTTCTGTTTACCTTTTTAGGGATCAGAGAGGTGTCTTGGATGTTGCTGTCTGGCCAGGTTTTAGTTAAGTGAGTTTTCTGTCTGACAGCAATTTGTCAAACCTGTGTGTTGTACAATATTCCAGCCCTCTGGATGCACCTCCAATTTAGTCACTGAGGAAAGACAGTTTTGTTTTTAAACAGCAGATGTCTGGAAAAGGAACTATCTCCTTTGGAATAAATGCAAACCCAGGAATGTAGTAGGCAAAATTTTGTTTGCTGTGGTGAAGGGGATTCATCCCCTTAACGTCAGCACATAAATATTTGCTTCATTTCAGTCAATATTTACCTCACTGGTCAATAAAACTTGTTTTGCACTTCACAGAGTTAATATTTACTTGCTGTTTTTAGCTTGGTGACAATATTTAAAATTCTCTTAAGGGTGTGGGGGGCTTTTGTACTTCTTTTCTAACAAAAGATTTTGTTTTAACGGAGGTGTGTTAGTTTATTGGAAGTGTTATCCATGAATCAGACTATGTTTGTCATGTAATAAGATTATCCAGATTATGCCTATAACACTTCACAAGTATGAAAAGGATTTGTTTTGCTTGAAAGGGTCAAGTGACTAAATGTCTTACGAAATTTAAAAGTAATTGCTCGTGTCTGTAAAATTAGGCTGTAAAACTTAGGACACAGACACTAATTCAGAAGGTGAAGATAAATTAAAGTAGTCCTGAAGATAAATTAAAGTAGTCCTTACTTTGAAAATTATTTGTGTTTTGGAAAACAATCACTAACTTAACCCTTTTTTTTTTTCCAGTTCAGTCAAAGCACTGTGCTTTGTGTGATTTGGGAGGAAATGCAGAGATGAATTTTAGATCCTCACAGCTGACAGGACCACATTTGCAAACATACAAGTTCATTTCCACGGAAGAACTTCCCCCCTCTGCATTTCACATTTCTGTCCCAGTTGGCTGTGTGTTATTTCCAGGGGTTGAGGTTTATTAGAAGTTGATCCATGGCTTTCAACCTGCTCCAGCCTTTGTCTGCAGCCCGTGGCTGAGGGACAGGCCCAGCTCCTGTGTCTGCTCCGAGGAGATAACGGGGTGCTTGTTAAACCACGTGTGTTATCTCACTGCCCTGTACCCTGCTCTGCCTGCTGCACTTCACCCAGTCCTCAGCAGCTTGTTTACACTTCTGTCAGAAGGCAAAACCGAACATCTCCAGCTGTGTCCCTCAGAATGGTGATTTGTGACTGATGCAATTGGAGATGAGGGTGAGGTTATTCAGTTCAAGTCTTCAGCTGAACTCAAATCTCTGAACTAAATCACAGCGCACCCATATCCTTCAAACTGTCAAAAAACCCCACATCTGTTTGAGATAATGATTATCTTAATTGAAGAGTTCTAGCTCATGCAGTGCTTTTCTTCATTAGTGGAAAGAATTAATGAAATTAATGAAAGAATACTTAGAGAAGTACTTAACTATTTGTCTAAGAACTACTGCTGAAGGAATATTGGAATTCATCTTAGACTCCTATGTAAACTTCCTCCTGGTGAACTTAACCAAGTTAACCTCCAGTGCTGCAGTAAAAATGTGCTTCCTTAAATCTGGTTTGCTTGCAGACAGAGTCTGACACACTGGATTTAGTACAGCTGCAGAATTAACATTCAAAACTCCCATGCTGCACAGTTTCCCCACGTGTTACATAAAAATGCTGTGCAGTTCCTCTCTCCAAGGCTCCTCTCTCAGGGCTGTAGCTGCCTGTTTGCCTCCCCTTTGGATTCTGGTTTAATTTATACACAATCCAATTTTACCCATTCATCCAAATTACTATTCCTTGTGAGATAAATATGGTAAATTGATAATTCTGCCCAATATTGACATAGCATTCAAGGTGTGACAGCTTCTGAAGATATTTTGAAGGTATGTTGTGTTTCAGGCGATGGGAGGAAATGTGGGTTTCTTTGAGCACCTGAGCTGTAGAGCTGTGATGATTTGGATGTTGTTCACCTCCAACATCCACAGTTTGAGATCCATTTCTATATTGTTTAGTCCTGCAAGGTAGAGAGTGGCTTAGATTGCATTCCCAAATTTTCAGGATTTTCCATCCAGAGACTGAATTTCATTCAACAAGATTCTTGTCAAGGTAAGTAATTTGATTTATGGAATAGATGGATTTTCAAGTCCTGTGGTAGGTAAATTCCTCCTCCTCCATAGCTTTTCATGGCAAAAGTAGTTCTGTTATTTTTGTATTCTAAAGAAATATTTCCTAATCTTTATTTTACAAAGAGTCCTTTTTAGCAACCCACTAAATTTTTTCCTCTTTTATCAGTTTTTCACCCCAGACTTGGAAATCTCTCCTTCCATCTTTTCCTAATGGTCCTTCCCTCCTTCCTCTCCAGGAAAATCTCAGCTTTCATTCCTATGGAAGCAGCAGTGAAGGATGGATTGAGAGCAGTGTGAAATTCTTGCTGGTGCTGCTGCACCTCCTGACAGGAGAGCAGAGCCACAGAGGAGGAAATGGCACCAACATTCTTCATAAAGCAGAGAAAATCGGTGCAGGCAAATACTTGAAATTGAACTCTAATGAAATTATTGTTTATGGCCCAGCTTCTCCCTTCCATCCAGAATCTGTCATTTAGGTGATTGGGCCAGCAGGTGCAAACATAATTGAATTCAGGAAAATAAATAAGGAGAGAGGCTGGGGATTGTTTGCTAAAAAGAAGACATCTAGTTTACTAATTAGGAGGATTTATAGGATGCTGCACTTAAAAATAGATGATTATTGATAGTTCTTCTGAATCATGAGAGTTACTTGATGGTTTGAGTTTCTTGCATCAATAACCAGGAATAGCACCCCCTCTGCTCTGGACACTGTTGTTTGCAGCTGGAAACTTTCTGAAAGGCTGCACAGAAACAATGTTGTCAATTTAGAGAGGAGGTAGCAAAAAATATGTGTTACATCTGTCTTTGAATGAGTTACACAGAGGAAAGCAGTTGGAATTGTTTTTAATTATAAGAGCATAAAAAGTTATAGGACTGTAGGAAAAGATGGAAATTGCTTTTGATGTTCTCATCTAAAAGTATTTTAATGGAAATCAGAGGTAGATATTAAACTAAAATATTTGTCAGTGGGCACTGCTGAAGTACAAGTTAAATATTTTTAAAATTCATTTCTTTTAAATGCAGTAGTGCTGATAACACTGGCACTTAGGTCAATATCATTTCTCATTAAAGTTCTTTTAACACTCACAGCTTTATCAGTTACCAGCGAGCTCATCACGGCAGCCAGGTATGAATTACACATTTCCCACACCTTTATCTAATTCATTTCTCCATCCTGCACTTCAGGCATTTGAATCTGAAGTATATCAGGAAAACAGAGTTGTTTTCTTCTCTGTGGAGAACTCAAGCAGAACTATTCCTCACAAAGAGTAACAGCCAGACTGAATTACCATGGAGGATGTTGCAGCTGAGCTTGTAAATATTATTTTGAGAGACTTACATTTCCTTCTGGAAGGAAAGAGCATTAAGGAATATTTTGAAAATATAGAAAGGGAATAACAGGAAAAAAACCAAAACCAAAACTCATAAGATAAATTTGGCTCACCATCCTTTTTGCTATTTCATGTCTAACATTCATTTTTGAGATATATCAGTTACATCAAGCTGAGGCCAGTTTAGTTTTATGTGCCTGGTAAAATGGAGTGGATTCACAAGGATCTGGCCCTTTCTCTTCTGTCACCTCACATTTCTGTTATTGTGTCTGTATATTCTTTTTTAACAGTTTGGAGAAAAAGAAATGAAAGTTTCTAAGTAAATATTTTTACATTCAGTTGCTCCATAGAGCTTCTGTATTGTGTATCCCTCCAAGTAATTCATCATGATAAAATGCAATGCTGAAGTAAAAGAGTTAATTAAAATATAGATTGGAAATTGAAATAGCAGATTAATCTAATCTGAGAGTTATGATTTCAGGTTTTCTTATGGCCAGCAACAAATAAATGAATATCCAAGGGTTGGGGCAAACACTCAGCAGGAGCTATGGAATAAGAGGATCCTTCAATACAGAGATTACAGAAATCTGCACTTTGCTTTTGGCAGGGCTGTTCTGAGAAGGGGTTTATAATGCCCCAGGAGACTGGATTTTTCTGGATTTGGGAGGAGCCAGTAGGTCTAGAGGTGTGTGGATGGATTTGCCATTCCTCAGTCGCCTCAGGAAGTGCAGAACTTTGCTCCTACAACTTCCCTCTGGCTGCAGACTGATGTGTCCCATGAACAATCCAGCTTAGTGCAAAAATCAGCTCAGTTTGCTTCTGATTTAATTGCAAAATCATTCAGACTTTGAGTGTTTTCTCTGTGAGTAATCCAAATTTAGATTTCACTGTTGGTGCTACCTGGGTTTCTTGTGTGTTTGTGTTTTATGCAGCTGAAAGTTATTATGTAAAATGGGTAAATTGGAGTCTTTAAAGGAGCTGCCAACTTGCTTTTGCCTGAGTTACTTCAGCAGCAGAGAGGAGGGGAAGAATTCCAGCCACGTCATCCTGATTTCACAAGTCTGCAGAGATCTCCAGAGTGGATTTACCCATGTGTGTGAGGTGGTGAATAGCTCTGTGCTTTTGTTCCTCACAGGTGCCTGCATAGCTGTGCTCCAGCCATGTAATCCATGGTTCCTCCTCTGGATCCCCTTGCTGGGCACCAGGAGTTCTCAAGGTTGGCAGAAATGAGCCAGAGTTGCACTCAGCATCGTTCTGCCCCCCCTGGGTGAGTGAAGGTGTAGGACCTCCTCTCTGACCTTCCCCCAAAACAGAAAAACTGGCATCTGAACATTCCTCCTTCGCTGTTCAGGGACAGCACTTAGCTCGTGGTTCAAGTGTTCCTCCCTAAAACTAACATTTTTTTTTGTGTTCACTCACTCTGAGGTGGCAAAAAATAGGAAGGAGAGAAGAATGGGAAGGGAGGATTTGCTCTAATCTTGATTTCCAGAACAGTGCTGGAGAAACCACCCTTGTGTCTGGTTTTCCAAACCCAGGCAGCAGCATGGCCAGCTGGGGACAATCCCTGCCATGGCTGCTGCTCACAGTGCTTGACCTTGCTCAGTTTTGTCCATGGCACCACGGGAGAGAATTTCCCCTGCTCCAGAGTCCCTGGGGCATCTCCTCAGCACACACAGATTCACCTTTCAGCTGGCTCCTGCAAATCAAAGCAAAACCACATTCCCTTCACTGTTGTTCCACACTGTGTGCCCGTGAAGGGTCCTTCTGGACTCGGTTCCAAAGGGATAATTGTACTATTTAAATATTAAACATCAAAGTTCTTTTTTTATTGTTAAACCAATATTAAAGTAGGACAAAGCTGATTTACAGTTTATGGCAGCGCGTTCCAGAGTCTCTGGCGTTGCAGCTGATCTCCTGTTCCAGCAATATTGGCACGGCCAGGAGGCACAGAAATGAAGGTTTTAATAAAAAAAACTTTGAGATCCACTTCAGTTAAATTATAAGTTAATCTTGCCTTGTGAACTTCCAGGCTGTTAAAAAGGGCAAACGGCTGCAGTGTCCTCTGAAACAATTCAAGCCCCATTTTTCATCAGGAGATGATTCCACTGCTCTGGAATTGAAAGTTGGGTGTCTTTTCCTCACAGATTGTTATTTCATTACTATATATTAGCTTTCATTGCCCTTTTGATATATTTAGGCTCATAAACTTCTCATTGACTAGATTGAATTTACTACGATGTTGTTACTTTTTATGAACAGAATGAATCAATAGCAGATCTGTTGGTTTGGTTGAGTTGTTTATTTTAAGGGATGTTTAAACTTTACTGAGAGAAAATGGAAGGGCTGATGCCCACTCCTCCTATTTAATGCTCAATATTTGGTGACCCTCTGGGTACAGCCTGACTCAACCAGCAAGTGCTGCACAATTATCCAGAGATCCAGGGCCAAAAATATTTCCTAACATTCTTTGAAATGTAAAATATTTTGCAGTTTTCCCAATCTATGGCATTTAATACTTGCAAATTACTTTATTGTTATAATAGAAAGCTTTTGTTTCATTACTAGGGAATATTTCAGAATAAGAGTATTTTTTTCACTGAAAATAGTAACTCTGTCTCGAATGAATATATATATGTTTATATATGAGGAAACTATGATTTATTTTCCTGTGCCCCTCAAATAATCTGTACAAACCAATTGACTTCATCTAGGAATTTGAAGCACAGTATTAAGAAATATCACTGGGTTCATTTTATCATTGAACTTTAGGGATGTGGTTTCTTGCTTTTTTTTTTTTTTTTTTTTTCTATTTGTTTAATAATAATCAAGAGTCGATCAAGGTCCACATAGACAAGTGCAATAGTGCCTAGTGGATGTAAAAACTTGGGAATTCTTATATCAGTGTAATCAGGTGATAAGAGGCCAGACTTTGTGCTTGCTGGAGGGATTTATTTGGATTCACTGTTGCCTCTGAGGGCTCCCTCCCCCATTATTTATGCATCTTTATTACTGTATTAAGTGGTTTATTAAATCTGGTCAGGTTAACCTTTGTTGATGATTAGAAGTGGGCATCTCAGCCCCTGGAAAGTGAATCATTTTGGGTGGAACATCTTGTTCTTGTTGGAATAATTATCTTTGTTTACATTCACACAGCATTAATCGCTTGAAGCAGACATTCCTGGGGAAAGGGGGGAGTGCCCAGAGCAGGTTTTCAAATGTACAGAAATGATACAGGAGATACATTTCCCTTCCTCCTCCTCTATGAGCAAAATAGGCAAACAATTTGAATTAATAATCCAGAATTCAGAGTACTCACAAAGAGCTGTAATTTGTTGTCAAATAACTTTTAAAAGCCAAACCTCCAGGCTGACCAGCTGAACTGAGTTCTGTTTCCTCAGTGAGAATTCTTCAGCAGAAGCATTCCAATATTTTCCTGGTGGAGTATTTGTCATTCTTTCCCAGTTATTACTGTTATTATTTTATAACTCTATTTGTCTTTGTTCTGTGGTCTGTTCTTTTTTTGAGTGCCAGTGAAAGCCTCTTGTCATTTTCCCTGTCCTTCCCCTTGGTTTGATATTTTCTGCCAACTCCTCTGCCCTAAAGCCTTTTTTCCCCCCCTTTTTTTTTTCTCCATGCAATGGGATCTTTGCCATTGCCTTTATTGCTCATGGAGGAGTGAATTTATCCCAGACAAATTCTCCAGATGTTGTGGCTTCTGTCATCAAGGTGGGAAAGAGACCAGAAGGAGAGATGGCAAAGTGACCTCCTGGCAGAATTTCTGATTCTTCTTTGGGAAGAATTCGGCAGCTCAGTCAAAAGATGTTCATTCTGAAGATTATTTTATTCTGATCATAAAATATTGTTGATCAACTGTTGCTTCTCAACAACCAAATTGTGGGATCATAGGAGATTTATAAACTCAGTGTGGTCAGGAAGTGGGACAGTAGGAAATTAAAGAAATAGAATAAAACCACAAAAGATTTCTTGCTACCACTATAAACCCTTCCTGTATCTGTGTGAATACTCTCTGCCTCAAAAAGGAGATGTCAAAACAGCAAAAGCTGCAGAGAAGGGCAAAAAATGCAATCAAAGATATGGTAGATGTGAGGAACATGAACTGAATTCCCATGTTCCTTCTACAAAGATCTCCAAGTCATTTAAAGATGAAACTTTCTTGTATGCAATTCCTTTTCTGATTAAAATGGTCTTCTGTAAGTGATTTTATGATACATCTAAATATTATGGTTATCAGTCTTCACAGTTAAAATAAGGCTTGTTTCTTTGGCAGGAGGAAGGCTGTACATGCAAATTCAGATTCCTGATGCATTTCCACTAACTCTGCCCTTCTGTTCTGGCAGAATTTGGAAAAACTGGGGGTTTGTATTTTCTTTTATTTGTTTCTTTATGTATCGTGTGCTCTCTGATTCTCACTCATTTCTTATTTCATTATCTTTCCTGTTCTTTTTCTTTTTTGTGGCTGCATTTTTTCTTTTATTTGTTTACTTTGCCTTGAACTTTCTCCTAAATCCTTCTTTTCTTTTTAGCCAGACCTGAATAAACATCTTGAAGCATCATTTTTCTCTCCTTCCATTTGCACTTCCCTTCCTCTCCTACTTCCATATCTTTCCCCTTTCCCCCTAATATTATAATTTTTCCTCAGCATTTGTTGATGTTTTTCTTTCCCATGAACTTTCCTGTCCTTTTTTTGGCATTTTGTACTTTACCTCAGGGGAGACTCAACAAAGATTTGGGCATTTTTTCCTTGCTAGTGCAAAACTGGTTGGAAGCCACCTTAAAAATGTGTGGGACAAATTCTGTTCTAACTGTCCTGTGGCATGAGGATGACTGGGAGCAAATAAATTCCTGTTTAGCAAATTTAACTTCTCCTAAAAATTCAGGCTCCATCCTTCCAGCTGGAAACTGGATCATATAATGTGTTATTACAAGCTGTTAAAATTTGAGACCGAGGAGGGGGAATAGGCTGAAGTTATTCCATGGATTGTTCTGTTCTTTGTGGGAGGCTGTTAAAATAAAGCAACAGTATAAAAGATGAATTATATACAATTTAATGTAAAGCTGTTGGAAGCCATTAGGATATTTCTTCCTTGATTGTCTAACATTTGTGTACTTTTACAAAGTTTTACATTTTTTGGTTCTTTCCGAACATTATGAAAATTGGACTGAGAGGAGTAAATTCATCTGCATAAAATTGACTGCAAAGAGCAATTAGTCCTTCATTAATATGCAAATTTGGTCCAGTGCAGATTCATCTATATATGAGGCTTAAATATGCAAGTCAGTCTTGCTGTGCGAGAAGCCCAGATGCTTTTATTTACTTTGAAATTGAGGGATTTGGTTAATGATGTTGTTGACAGGAAAACTTGAATAAATTTGATGATCACCATCTTTCATATTAGACGAGGCCCATGGAAAAAAATTACCAAGTAAAATACCAATTTTATTTGGTAATTTCCTATTACCAATCTTGTAATAAAATGTAAGATAGAAAGTAATAGAGTTAGATTTCCTAATGTAGTTATCCTGAGACTTAAACTGTTCCCCAAAGATGGAGCCATTTTTCTTAAACTTTGTTTTTCCAGAGGGTAAAGACATCTCCATAAGCTGTATGAATAACACACTGCCTGGAGATTTAATATTGGAAAGTTGGTTCTGTGACTTGCTTCAGTTGGTGAGAGGATATAAGCCTGGGAATGAAAAACAGGAGCTTTGGAAATGGTTCTTTGTCATCTTCCATGATTTATCTGGAGGGTCTTTTCAAGAATTAGTGCTGAGGCCTTTGCCCTGAACCTGTGGAACCACCCTGGAATTTCTGAGCACACAGCTAATTCTATTTGGATCACCTAGGCTCCTTCATAAACATTTTCCTAAATATCTTTAAATCTTTACAGCCCTTGGTAATGACACTTTATTCCTGCTGGCACCCACCATAGGCTGGCTCAGAGAAGCAGGGTTTTCCTCACCAATAAATCCAAGCTGTGGCGTGTCTTGCTTCTCTCCTCCTCTTTCCCTGCCCCACAGTTCCTTTGGCACTGGATTCCCCTGGCTTTGTCCACATCCATCCCTCAGCCAGGTATGGGAACAGTTCCTTTGCACTCATCAGTCTTGGTTCACCTGCAAGATCCCCAAGTTGTTCCTCCTCGTGTTTCTTCCTTTTTTTTTTTTTTTCTCTGCAATTCCCTCAGGCTTAAATTTAGCTTTGGCTTAAGCAAAATTGGTCTTTGACTTCAATCAAGTCCATTTTTTCCTGGACCAAACCTGGTCTTCTGTCTTGCCTGAGTGAGGCATTGGCACTTCTAAAATAACAGAGAAATGTGGTTTAAATGGAATGAGCAGTGTGGTAATTTATAAAGCTCTGGTTGTAACTACCTGAGGACAAGTTAATAGATGAGACCATTTGATTCCTCTGACTTCCTGGCACAGCTGTTTGGGATATAAATCCTCACAACTGTTGGTTTCCAAATCCTTAATGTGCTGCACTAGGCAAAAAGTTTCGACAGCCATGGTCAGGAGAGAAGAAAATTCAACAAGACACCAAAATTGTTCACGTGGTCTTACAGCTGAATCCAAAAGCAGGGAAAAAAAATGGAATTGAGTATTTGGGGGGAACAGAGGAGAGATCTGATAGTCTTATAAAGGCTCTGGTTATCCTGTAAGGAAATCTGTGTTTTTTACCATCAGAATGAGGCACTGACAGTGTCACAAGGGAGTTTATTTGCAGTACTTAATCGTTTAGGAGGTGATAAATTGATTAAAAGGTGAAACCTTAAAACCACACTATCCACTGAGACTTAAATAGCCTTTGCCTTGGAGAACATAGAATTGTTGGGCAGTTTCTAGTATTTTTCAGCACCATCCACAGCAATCTTGGCTTTCTGATGTGGCTCCTGAAAGGAGGAAAATATTAATTTTGAAGTGTATAAACAACAGGCATCTCAGCACAACCTGAGGTTGTCTCCTATCAACTATGTAATCTTTATATTCTAGATTAATAAACACTTCAGCCTTGGAGTTTATTAGTCCAAAATATATTTATTACCTCATAAATTCAAACCCCCTCCAGTTACCATCTAATTAAACTGCAGCGCTGTGCATGCTATCTTTGGGGATGTATTAATAATGGAATTATCTTGTGAAACAGTAATTACATACTTTGTGCATTCTTTGCCACACTCTTTCTTCGGTGTCTGTGTGATGAGTGGGGCACACAGTGCTCCATTGTTTGGAGCTCCTCCAAACTCTCTGTGTATCCAAAGATAAGCAGATTTTTTTTTTCCCCTCTTAGTAGAAGAGGGAGAAAAGTTTGTGCATTTTTTTGTACTCAGGAAGGACCAACACCAGCAGAGTAGGGACAGTTATGAAACATGGTTGTGCAAGTGATTTTAGCTCGTGCTTTCTCCTCACTCTTTGAGGAGATTACTTTCAGGAGTAAAACTTCCTTGCAGGATATGTTTTGTTCTTACTGCAGCTGCCAAGAGGTGAAGACAACCACTTCAACTGCAAGAGAATATTCATTTATGGGACTTCACTGGTGACATAGGTTTGAAAAAAGGAAAATAGGCTTAAAGCCTTCCTCAGGAGAGAGATTTACTCACACTTTTCTCCAGTGGTAAGTATACTTGCTGCATTCTGATTTATAAATACATTGACTCTATCTGTGCTTTTGCTTTGTGAGGTTGTTCTACTCTGCACGATTTGTATTGACAAGAATTCTTTTGCTCATTTTTCCTCACTTAGTGCAGAATTAGGTGTCAGAATCCTGCCTGGTGTTCCCTTCCCTGCATGGGAAGAGGCAAGGGAGGCAGCACCCTTGCACGTAACTTCCCTGGACTTCTGAAGTGCCTTATCTGGGGTTCAAGTACATCTGTTGAGCAACAGTGGGAGCGTGTGATTCTTGTTGACACAGGCTCTGCTCTACCTGACAGGAGGGGGGGGTTTATTCTCTCTTGTACTTCAGCAGTTTGTGGGTTTAGGATCCATATGTTGTGTTTTCTTGCCTTTTATTTGTTCCCTGCAATTGCTGGGGCTGTGGGGTGTCTGAAGGGAGAGGAAGGGCACTTCCCACCGGTTTCCTCCCTGAATCTTTCAGATCTTTCCAGCACAAGATTTGCCTTCTCCTCGGTTTTCTGTTCCACAAGGTCTGAAGTCTGATGCCAAATACAAAACTGAGTAGTGGTCACTCGCTTCATACAAAGGGGTTTGATTGAACTTGCAGCTGCAACTCCATCTCCACTCCTATATTGTGATTGCAACTCAGTGTTTTATTTGCATTTTGCAGTCATTCAGGGGCCAAGTTTTTAAGTCTTCCAGATTTGGACTTGTTTTGAATTCACTGCAAAATCCTGCAAGAATTCTGCCAACAGCAAGGCCAATGTGTTTGAAAGCAGCTGGCATTACCTAAAGCCTGGTCAGGTGTGAGTACCTCAGTAGTAAGAGTCACTCAGACTTGTAGCTTTGATTTCCAATATGACACTATTTGCTTTATCCAGTAATTTTCATCTGCCAGCACTCACAGTGATTTAAATCAGACTGTTTTCATGGATGAGTGTTATTCTTTGGAAAAAAAAGAATGCCTGACAAGCTTCTGTAGTTTAATGAATAGACTTCTGTAAACCACAAAATGGAATGTAATTATTGTATGATATAAATTTTACAGAATCTCAAATGGCTTTATCAGCTCAATGTCTAGGAATTCACCTTCTGAGATCGAACATCTTGTGCTTGGTGTTTTAATAAAAATGGTGTCTGATACCACTTGGCCACAGTGTAGAATGGAACAGTTTCCATTGTAATGAACAGCAAACATCTGCAAAGAATAATTCTATTTAGGACATATTGCTCAAACACACATTATTATTATTATTATTACAGCTCAGGATTAATTACTGGTTTGTCAAAACCTGCTGATGTCTAAAGTTTTGGTTGTCTGATATTTCTTGTGGCTGTTGATGAAAAGATGATCTGGGTGTCCCCAGAATGGTTCCAGGTTCTGTTTTACCTGTTCTGTCACTCTGTTTTTTTGTCACTGCTGTCTGATTTGGAAACTTTCAAACTAGACACCTTTCTGATGTGTTTTTCCTGATGTGAATAAATTCACTGCAGAATTCTCGCAGAGCAAGAGATGTTTGTTGCCAAGCAATTATATCAGATGAAATATACAGAAGGGTAATATTTTAGTCTGATTTTTTTTTTCCTTTTTTTGCTACAGGCATGAATCTGAAGATGAATTCTGGGAATTTAGGGAAGGAAAAAGACAGGGGTTTTATTTCTTAAATGATTTTGCTTGTCTTCTGTATTTTGCAGTGATTGCTTTGAGTCTGTAAGGTCATCATGGTTGAAGGCATGAAGATGAGGACATCAAAGGCTTTGCCCACTTATGACAATTACTCTGGAGACAAACACAGCTCAGAAGACAAATGTTATGAGCTACCTGTAAGTTCTGGTTCACAAAACAGATGAGAATCCAGAGATACTTCTGAACTTGGAAATGAAATTTATTCTCAAGGTAATGGTTGAGCTCATTATCTGCTGCTCTTTCTAAATGGAAAGTAAGGAGTGCAATGCTCAAATATTCTATCTATAGCAGCTGACATGTTTTCTGCATTCCTGTGTTTGCCTAAGAAGTCATGGATAATCAATTTGATGTGCAAAATATACTGCATGGGTGAATTCTGATACATATCACTTGCCATGGCTGTGCTGCTACGAGAGGCAAAAACTTCCAGGAAGGAAACAGCAAGGAAAATCTGCCTGATAATTTTCTCATCAGTTTTTCTCCAAGGACATATCTGTAGGTGGATTCTATACCCAGTGTTTGGGGTTTTTTTTCCCCCTTGGGTGGCTGGTTCTGTGTGTGTCAGTTATTTTCTCTGGCTGTATTAGAAATCAAAGATACCTTATGGCTTCAGGATAAATACATCTATATTTATATCTCTATATCTATCTCCTAGAATCCTAACTGGCAAAAACTAACCTGAAACATTTCATTTCCAGCCTTTGCTATTATTGAAATATGTAGTTTAAATTATTTTTTAAATTCCCTACATGTATTACAAATAACTTCCCATCTGATTGGGAGGCAGAATGGGCAGGAACCAGCAGCAGACAGATGTGATTATAAAAGATGGTCTGTTTGTTGTAATGAGACTTATGGTCCTAATAAACTCTTAGAATGTTTTTAACACAACCAAATTAAGTAAGTTTAAAATCTGATTTTCTAGTTCTAACCCTATCAGATCAGTTTTTACCTTATTTTTAAGGACACGCACGCCCAAAATTTTTATTAGTTTTAGAGAATCTCTCACGAAATAGAGTATCTCTAGTTCCAGCAAACAAAAAAGGGAAATTTGTACGGATAAAAAGCATGAATGACAATCCTGATCATGTGGAAAAAATCAATCTGTGAGCTTAGACATAGTTTGCCATTAGTCTCCTCCTTTCTTGGAAATCCATATTTTCACCAGAATATCCAGCAGCATTACGTAGCCTGTCAAAATTTGCTCATAATATTTCATGTCCTTCTGCTGGAAAGAAACAGCTGGATATTTTGTGTCATGATGTGACCAATCCACCTCTGTTGTTGTCATTTTAATTGCTGGGGCTGTATTTTTAAGTCCTCCACAGAAGGTCTTTGTAGTGACAAGCAAACGGTTCACGCTTCGTAAGCAAACATAAAGAATGCTGCTGCTAATTGGAGAGGGAGTAATGCAGTTATGATTCCATCAACATTTAAGTTACATTGGGAAAGGACACGTTTTTTTTCTTGGTTTTTTTTCTTGTGGTTGTGTGGTTGTGTTGCCACATAAAATTGTGCTCGGGGTGGATTTGGTGGGGAAGGTTTTAGAAGGGAACAGATTAATCCTGGAATGACAGGGATGGGAGAGGTGGAAGTTGAATTGTTCTAGGCTACATCTACAGGATAGAAATCAGCATTTTATTGCTCTTTCTTTGAAATTGTGAAATAGGTTGTCTGTGAAAACTGGAAGGATGGACAGCCTCAAAAACCTCTCTTTCCCCTGCCCCAAAGAACTGCAGCCAGTGTTTCACATGGAGGACAGCTCCTCAAAAACCACCAGTTCCCCAGAGAAAGGAGGTTCTTGGTCAGTAATTGAGCTCTTTTGGGTGTTTTCCCCTTGATTCTGCCTGTTGTCCCTACAGACCTCCCAGTTTCTAAAAGTCTGATGGACCTTGTGTTAAACCTTGGCTTTTTTCCTGAATTACTCTTCCAAGGAATACTTGGCTGTGGATTAACACTTTTACGGTTATGTGCTCAAAGTTCTTTCCCCTTCATGCTGATTTATTTTTTTTTTCTACTCAAATCTCTCTTCTCAGGTGGAGCCTCATCTTGAGTAGCCTTGGGAGGGCCAAAGGTGCTTCCTTTTGCAGTTCACTGCCTGGATTTTAGAAGATACCATTTTTTAGCATCTAAGCAAGGAAATCACAGCTATTTCCATGGGAAGAATCACAGAGATGACAGGGCTTCCCCCCAAAACACTGCCTGTGTAATTGCTGAAGACATTCCAAGCCACTCTAACGAAGTGCTGTCTGCCAGTCATTATGTTCTCCTTGGAGGACCATCTGTTGCACTTCAAATATGTAAAGGTCTCTATCATTTATTGCTCCAAACAAATCCAGGCCTTTGTCTGACGTGCTGGAGCTCCTGAATGGATTCTAAAGGTGGTTTCAGTCACAAAGGGCAGGATATTCCCTTTGGTTGTACTCCTTCAGCTCCAATTTCAGAGCACAAATGTACTGACTAAACCAATATCTGAATATTTAAAATTTATTTAGAAATATATTGTGAACAATAACAACAAATATCTGAAATATGTTTTCTTTTAGCCAGGAGGACATTGGAAGATTTTTGCTTCTGGTGGACAATTTTTTCCATTGTAGTGGTATCCAGATTTGATATATGCTGAGATTGGAATGAAAAATTACCTTATTTTAACTGAATTCTTTAATTAGCTTATTTGTATCTGAAACTAGTGATTGAAAGGAATAGTAAAAAATAAAGCCAGCAGCTCAAAATGCTCAAACCTTCCTTAGCACATGTCCTTTACAAGTACGTAATACTTGGTGGTACAGTCATTATTTATAGGTTAATTAGGATCCTTTCCATGAGTAAAATGAGCATTAAAATATGCTGGGTTTTGTTTTTCCTGCTGCAGATTTTAAAGAGGCTGTACAGTCAGATTGGAGAACACGAGCATTGTATTTTCACAGAGGAAAAGTTCTGCTCAGAGATTTCCAGCGAGAGAAAGCCAGAGCCATTTCTGTCTGATTAGGGAGTGGTCCTATCTTTTTCCCTTTCTTCCCTTTCCCTTCTCCTTCCTGCACAGCAGCTAATGTTCTGGTCAGAAGTAATAATATGTTAGATCTTGAATGTCAGCAGCCCCAGAGATTCTGACAAGACTATTCATGTGCATTCATACGTCTTAACCAAAGCTGACACTAAAGAGAGCAAGAATTCTCATATTCCTCTTTTTATTGCCTTGCATTAAACTCAAATCATCTCTTGGAGACCTCTGCTAGAAATGACACATTCACCATTTGAAAAAGGCATTTTAGCAAGGTCTAAACAAAGCAGCTGGACATCAATCTGGCACAGGGCAGAGGCTCCTGTGAGAGCTCCCAGTGCAGAGCTGAACTCTGCTTTACACCTTACAAATGTTGTGAGCTAAATACTAACGGGAAACAACCATTCCTCCTAATCTCTCTAAATTTCAATTTTAAATTAAGTGATTTCAGGGTTTTTTGTTTGTTTGTTAGGGTTTTTAAAAATTATTATTATTTTAAACTATAGGACACGTGCTTATAGAGATATTTGGGTTGTGGTTACTCGCCGTTGTTTTCTGAGAAACACACACAGTGAATATTCTGCTCTACTTTTTACTCTGGACATATTTTACACACACTTGTAGGATGGTGTAGAGCACATGGTTGGGTAATTTTGCAGGGATCTGATTAAGTTGTTAAAGCCAGGTAGGCAATTTTGCCAGCAATGATATTTTTAATCTTCTTTTTTAAAATGGTTTGGTAGTAGTTACTAAGGCAGACTAGGTGGCTCTGGGCAGCTCGCCATTTTTAGGTAGTTTAATTTGTTAAAAATTATCTTTCTTCCCACCCAAATCCCCTTGAAACCATTTGGAGAAGAGAACTGTTGAACAGTTGCCAGTAATAAGTCCTGCTGAGACCTCTGTATCCTCCTGACAGAAATGTTGGTGCCAACTGGAGACTGACTGGCACGAGTTTGAACTCTACACTGCTTGATATATTTACTTCACAGGCACCAATTACAATAATTACCACCTCTGTAGCTGAAGTTTAAGCACTCAGTCTGCACTCCATACCTCAGGTTGTTGGCAGTATGTTCAATCCTATAATCTCAATTTTCTTGGAATAATTAAGTAGAAAATAAATACTTCAAAAATTTAGGAGAGAGTCTGAATGGAAATCAGAGGCTGAATAATAGAGTTGTTTGTCGTGTTGCTATTGTTAAGGTGCATTTATTTCTGTTTAATCTTTATTTCTGAAAGGCAGCATCTTCTTTTGCCTGCAGAGATTCACCAGGAGATGCTGTAATCCCTTGACTTTTATATTCAGCAGTGGAGTATCTCTTGATGTGAATGAAAAAGCACCATGAGCTCCTACTTTGTGCAGATGTTTTAAAAATATAAATATTCCTTTCAAAATGAATGCTTTTGACTAGAAACTCCTTTTGGCTGGATGTTTCCCTGTCAGATTGTAGGGATTTAATAGCAGGGCTGGCTTTAACTGCCCTGACAATTCCACTGCTTTAAATCTGATGCAATGGGCACCATTTTTTCCCCACCCCTGTTGTCTTTCCAAGAGACTGGTTAATTTTTAAATTGGATCAGCAACATTAAAAAAAAAAAGAAGTAAAGTTTCTATTACACAAAGATAAACTTTATACTGAGCACAAACTGACTTGCCTGTAGCTTTCCTAATAAGACTGCACTGTGCAGAGTAGATACTAAAATTTATATTAAAATTTCTTCATGCAGGTTCCCTCGAGGGAGAGGAAGAGGGAAGGAAAAAGCTTCATGTGACAGATGCTAATTATGCAGCTTAATGCACTTCTGGAAGTTGCAGAGATGAGAACTCTATAAGAACCTATCTACAAAACAAAGCACATTTTCAACAGCATTTTTTTTCCTCGATTCTTTTTTAATCTGGCTCCTCTCTGTTTTCCAGGAGGCTTTGTTTCCCAAAGAGTACAAGGTGCAAGCAGTGTCTCAGGTGCAGAATTCACCAGACATGGATGTGATTGTTCTCCATTCTGTCTTCCTGTTCTGAGGTGCTGTACCTGGAATTGGGAAAGCTTCAAGGTTCTGAGTCAGGAAGAGTTTGAGTAAAGGATTTTGCAGAATACTCAAATTCTATAAAGAATTTATAACTATTTAGAGAACTCGAATTCTTGAGTTCTCTAAAATTCCCTAGCTGATGTGATAGTTTTCTTTCCTCATCTGTGGATATTTTATCAGTTCCTTATCCCTGTGTTTAGGTTACTTGGATAAATGATGTTCTGCTCTTGTGCTGGGATCCTGCTGAAGGGTTTATTGTGATGAATGTTGCAGGACTGATGAACTGGATCCCAAAATACAGAGAAGTGAGCTGAGACATGAGCTGAGTTCCTCCAAACTGGGAGGTGCATCCAAACCAAACCCAGTGCTGGACACTGATCCTCTCCTCCAGACACTGAGCTGAGCTGTTTGAGGGAAAAGAAATGAGAAAAATTGGTGTCACCCTGAAATCAATTCAGACTTGCAAGAACCGTTGTCCTGGCTATCCAAACCTACCAAATCCCTTTTTCCAAATGATTCTTTTTCCTCTTAGCGATCAATCCACACCAGCTCTTGTGTACTTAACGCCGAATGCTCCCGATCTCCATCAAATCCTTGGATTCCTCCGTGGCGAGGAGTGGCTTGGGAACCCCTCCCGCAGGGACATCCCGGTGGCGCTGGCACTTCCGAGGGGCTCGGGCTGGCCCCGGGCACCCAGGAACGCTCCTCACAGCCCTCGGTGCAGCCAGCCCGGGGAAAAAACCATCTGTTCCCCTTGGAAAGGGGTTTGCTTCCCCCCGGAGCCCTCCCCCCGCATCCCGGCTCCGGCCCCAGCTGCCGTGTTTCGATGAGCACTGAGGGAATGAATCTCCTGCGTTTAAAAATACTCTGCTTCTATTTAGATGAAAAGAAGAATCTTGCTTGCCTACACTGGCATACAAAAATAGGCTCAGTGTGAGTAAATCTTCAAAGTTTCTCTTGGTGAATATATCTAGCCTCACTTCTTTTTTTTAACTTATCATATAAGTTTATTTATAGAGTGTCCTTCTTTCCTCCTACTCTATCAAGACATTTGCAGAAGGTTGTTGCTCGTCTTGTTCAGGAGTCCTGAAATAATTTGCAGGGCCTTTGAAACATCATCGTGTTGCACCGTGTTGTGATCAACGTGCTGCTGTTGCATGAACATATCATATTTTAATGTGAATGTCAGGTTAGCTGAGACAGTCAGGGCTTTCTTTTACTTCAGGTGCTTTACACTGGTTTGTGTTTTCACTTGAACACTGCAGGAAAAATTCTGCATATAGTAACTTAAAATTTTCCATTCTACATGCAAGGCATTGCCTAGAAAATTAATGTGTAATATGAGAGGATTAGTAAGATGCATACACTTTCCAAACATCTCTTAAAAATAGCTTTCACTGTCGCTGTAGCATCTTAATTCTGAATAATCTCACAGTCCTTCTGCAAATCTGTGCATGTAGTAACAGAGAAGCCACCTACTTCATCCTCTTGAACTGCACAATATGGATTTGGGCACGGAAAAAACTGGGTTTTGGAGTAGGGCTCTGCCTTGGCAGAGAGGCCGTCTGTGGAACTGGTGAGAGCATTAATGCTTGCATTAAATATTAAAGTCAGCTTTCACAATACTTGCCTATCTTTTCAAAAAGGCTCTGAGATCCTCAGGTTGGAATTTGCTCCGTGGTGCAAAGAGCCGGCGCAGATCTCGGGACACTCTGCCAAGAGGTGGAAGCCGTGCAAGGGGAGCCAAGGCGAGTGTTCCCTGTGCCGGGGGACGCTCTGTGCCCGGACTTTGGCCCCGGGCTGGCCGGAGGTGCCCGGGATGGGCACAGGATCCGGGATCTCCTCGGGGACCGCTGAGTCCGACCCTGATGGGCCACAGCAGGGTTATCCCCGGGAATAGGGGGGAGCCCCGGCAGGGAGCAGGGCAGGGTGGGTCCGTGTGTGAATATCTAAATGGAGGTGCCAAAAGCTGCACCGGGCTCTGCTCCGTGCTGCCAACCCCCAGGACACAGCGCAATGGGCGGGAACTGATGCCCGGCAAGTTCCACCTGAACGTCAGAACTTATCCGAGGAGCGCCGGAGCAAGTTATCCAGAGAGCAGATACTCCAGAGGAGCCTCCCTCATGGCAATATCCCAGCCATGCTACTGCTCTCCGCGCTGACCCTGCCCGGCTGCCCCGCCGCGCTCCTTGC
>VXBU01015491.1:128245-140196 GCA_013400315.1 Bombycilla garrulus
CTCCCCTGAAGAGACTTTGCGGGGTCCCCCGGCCCCCGAGGACAGCTGGGGGGGACCGGGCTCCCCGAAGACACTCTGCGATTTAACCGCGTCCTCCTCCCCCGAAAAGGCAGGGGATCGGCCTCCCGGAGACTCCTCCATCCTTCCCCGAAGAGACTTCGAGGGTCACCCGCAATTTCCTCCTTCCACCCCTCTCCCCCTCCCTCCTTTCCCCACGGAAGGAATTTTTACCCAACGGAGGATATTTTGGTTTCGCCCTCGCTGCGAAGAGTATTTCGTTTTGGGGAGGGGGGGTTTCCACACGGGAATTTAATCCCCCGCTGGGCTGCTGAGGAGACTTTTGCGGCCTTTCTCTCTCAAGGAATACCTTCCCCCCTCCCCTGCCCCCGCTGATGTTTTTTTGGGGTACACCCCAGGAAATTTTTCTTGCTCTGCCTTTACGAATTCTTCAGACTGGCCTTGCTTCTGGGCCCTGAAGTTTGTTTTTATGATTTTAAATTTTAATTTATTTGGAATATTTTTGGAGCAGGGGAGAAGAATCTGACCCCCCCACACCCTGTTGCCCTCGGACTCCGAAGAGACGAGCCTGGATTTTTCTCTCTCCCACGGCCAATCCTTCCCAGTCATTCCACAATTTGCCCCTTTCTCATCTGATGACTAAAGGAACAGGAGGAAGAGGAGGGGGGGTTCTGGATTAATTGCCCCCGCTGGATTATTTATTTTTTCCTGCTTCTCTTGCTTGGCATCTGAGAAGAGAGGAAGGAGGGATGTCAACTGATTTTTACCCCTAGCCCCGTGGATTAATTACCCCATTTTTATTCTCTTGTTGGATCAATTACCCCTTCACCTTACCTCCTCTCCCTCCCCTCCTTATGCGAACGAGAAGACAAGAGGAACAGGGAGGATTTTGATCTTAATCTCCCGTCGTTGGATTACTTACCACCTCCCTCTTTCTGTTCTCCCCTTCCACGGCGGCTTTACACCCCCGATTGAGCTCCAGAAGACGAGAAAACGTTCTGAGTTCCTCTTTATTTTTTTTTAATTTTTTTTTAAATATAATTTTTACCCCCCCTCTCCCTCTGTGTCTCTCCTCGCGGGTTATTCCCCCTGCCACTATTTCGTGTGCGTGTGTCTGTAAATCCCTTATTTAATTGTATTATTATTTGTGCGTGTGCAGAGCCCCCCTCCCCCTTTCCCTCTCGCTGTCTGTCTCTCCCTCTCTCCCTCTCCCTCTCTCTCTGTCTGTCTCTTTCTTTCTTGTCGGAGGCTGTGGGATAATGGCGTGCGGGTTGTGGCTGTGAGGATGAGTTCCTGCTTCGTGCCGAACGGGGCCAGCCTGGAGGATTGCCATTCCAACCTCTTCTGCCTGGTGAGTGTCGGCCCCCGGCGCACACACGCCCGGGGCCACCGAGGGAAGGGCTCGGAGCTCAGGGGGAGGGGGAAGGGGCAGTGGAAGCAAAGCAGCCATTTTTAGCAGAGCTTCTGCTGGATGAGCCCTCGGAGTAGGCCCTGCCTGGAGCAGCCAACTCTCCCATGCCCCTCTGGTTCCCCTCCATCGCTGTCTGTCTCGCCTCGCCCCTCCCTCCGCTTTCTTCCTGGATAGGAGATAGTAGCCTCCCCGCAACTCGCCTTTTCCTTCCCTTTCCGTGCCTTCCAACTTTTCCTCCTTTCTCCCCTGTCCCTGCCTCTGAGCGTGGTGTTTCTCGCACGGGGAAGGAAGGGAGCTGCAGCTGCTGCTGCTCCTCCCAGCCCCACATCTCGGGGAACTTTTTCTTTTCCCTCCCCACTCGTGACATCCCAGGCAAATCCGAGGCGAAACCTCCCTTCTTCCTCGCTTTTAAACGGATCCCTTTGCCTGCTTGTTTTTATTCTGCTTTTGGTGATGCCCTCCCTGTCTTGTGTTTTGATGTGCACCATTTTGTAGTCTTTTTTTTTAACCCAAGTACCAAATCGTTGACACTGTTGAATTTCGGTAGCTCCAGAAGTAAATTCGCTATAACTGGGCTGTGATGCAATTTTTTTGGTGTCTGTGCTGAGATGTTTCATCAGCTTTTAATGCAAATGAGCTAATCTTAGCTGCCTGCCTGATATTTATGATTCTAGAGATTGTTACAACAATCCTGTGCCAGGCTGTGGCACTCGTATTTTTGGATGGAGGGGAATCTGGCCAGCCTGGCTGTGTCTGCAGCCTGCATCAGGCCTGCAGCTCCAGATTAACAGTGCAATTTTAAATCCGAAAGTCTCTTTCTGAAGTAGCAACTGTTGCAGACAACCTTTCATCTAAATTGCTCTCCTGCTGAAGGTGGGGAGGCTGCCATGTTAGGTTTAAATGTTGCAGTAATCTTTTGTGTGTTGTCACATTGGGAAGACAAAAAGCAGTAACTTCTTAGCAAATGCCAGCGTGCCTCGCTCTGCCTTCCCAAAGAGAAGCCGGGGCAATGCCTCCCCTACCTGCCTTGAGGTGCCTGTGCTCAGTGAAAAAGCCGAGTGCTAAAACTTGGTGTTGTGGTGTAGATAATCCAGGAATTGTCTGCTTCCCACTACACAGAGTAGTAACTCTTTCCCTGTGTAAAGTCAAATTAATTTTTCCCTACGAAGAGGCTTAGAGGATCATTATAAACCTGTTTGCAGGTCTAACGTGTAACTGAGTGATAAAATGAGGATCTAAATTCTTGCAGTGTGGTGTGAGGAATGGAAAGTAGGATAGCTCTTGGTAAAATCAGTGAACATGAGAGGCTTCCTGGGGGACAGACAGAGAATTTTTTACAATGGAGAAACTTGTGAGGTTTTCCCAAGTGGTAGATGGCTGGAAGAACGTGTGATTTACTGTATCACCTATTTCCATGGAGTAATCTTGGATGCAAAAGGCAGTGTGTGCATAAGTAAGCAAAAAGAAAGATGTTCTTTACTAAGGCAAGTGTTTAGGAGATTGGACAGTTGCAGCTTGTGAATAATAACATTACTCACTGGTCTTTCACTCTCTTACTTTAAATCAAATCTGATTTTTCTCTGTGTAACCTTAAAGCTGCGGTGCAGACGAGCGGCTCTGCAGTTATTTAACGAGCTACCCAACCAGGATGCCCGATTGCTCCCAGTTCATCTCCTAAGGCACGCAAAACTTAACTTCAAACTTAAATTGCGGGCGAGCGAGCCTCCCTTTCTCCCGGTGTGCCATCACCTGCCAGCGGGCCGTGCTTGCCGGAGGTGCCCGCGGCCTGAGCGCTGTTTTCTTCCCCCAGGCTGATCTGACCGGCATTAAATGGAAGCGCTACGTGTGGCAGGGCCCGACGTCTGCCCCCATCCTGTTCCCGGTGACGGAGGAGGATCCCATCCTGAGCAGCTTCAGCCGCTGCCTCAAGGCCGACGTGCTGAGCGTGTGGCGCCGGGACCAGCGCCCGGGCCGCAGGGAGCTCTGGATCTTCTGGTGGGGGGATGACCCCAACTTTGCCGACCTGATCCATCACGATCTCTCAGGTAGGAGCTTGGTCACGCCTTCCTTGGTCGCTGGAAGGATCCCCGTGCTCAGGGCTGGCTTCTGGCGCCTGTACGGGTGGAGTGTTGTCTCTAGGAAAGATAAATTTTGTAACCCCGCAGCTCACCAAATTATTACAGCGGTGATGGACCGTCCGCCTTTGGACAGATTTCTTCTGGGGAAGAGGCCCTCGAGAGAGCTCTGGTTAGAAATCTGCCAGAGCCACGTTAATAACTCTAGATTCTATGTTCAGCTCACCTTGGACTGCTGGATTTTCAAGAAGCGAGGGTTTTGCTCCCTCCTTGCTCCCTTGAAAGAAACAAAACACAAGCCTATGAGTTTTGGCAGCTTCTTCATGAGAAAGCTGTGCTGAAAGCTGTGCCTGTGATTCACAAGTGATGTCTTAAACATGTTTTGATAAGATCCCTTTTGTTGGGCAATTAGAATTTTCAAATTCAAATAGTAAAACTCATTTTGTTATGTAATAAGAAGCGCGGAGATCTGGGCAGCTCTTGAACCGTTTGGAGTTGTTTTGGTTGAAATTGACACCATGAGTGAGAAGCCCTCAGAAGGAGGCAGCTGAAACTAACCAGCTAAAATCTCGAAACCTTCAATTTCTATGATTCCTCTCCCCTCCTTTTCCCTGCGCTCTGAACCTGCTTTCAAACCCAGCCTTCTGAAAAGCTGACAATATTTGTATTTCTCAATAATGTTGCACTTCAAATTTGGCACCTTCCTTTGGAAATGTTTGCTTGTTGAGCTCAATTCCCCACGTAGATGGTTTCCAGCTGCTTATCAGCAAGGTGACGAAGTTAGATATTTAAATTGGGTGAGTCTAAAGGTGAGACTAAACTAATTTGAGGGGAAAAAAAAAACCCCAACTAACACATCACTCTAATTTCCTTTCAAATAATGTCCAGTATTCAGATTACTGAAGTGTAAAATGAGCCCAAGGTTTGGTGACCTGGTAACCAGGAGTTGTTAATGCTGCCTCTGTGTGTGTGTGGATAAGCTGGAGAACAAACAGGAGTTTAAAGTGCCACCGAGGAAGTTGACTTGAAACAATTTAATAACGTGTGGAATTTTCATACAAAAATACTGTGATCTGAAAAACAATTGATGCACTGAAATGATGTTTATTTCTTTGAATAGTTGACTTCAAAGATTGGGCTGTTGCTCCTATTCCTGTCTGTCCTGGAACGACAAACCTTGCATTTTAAATGGCACTTGCACTGGAGTTTGCTTGATATTTTAGTGCATTTAAGGCTTCCTTATTATGACCTATAAATAACCTCAGCTGTGGCCTGCAGAGAACATCCTTTGTGTGCCTGAGATGTGACTTAGACCCAGTGCTGGGTGTTTTTGGCCTGAGCCAAGACCAGCACTGGTGTGGAAGGACCTGTGTGAATTTTGTGTGCTCCTGCCTGTGGGGTTCAATCGAGACAAATTCATTTTGAATGGGAAATCCAACGAAATTCAAGCCATTTGGAAAGTGCAACTTTTTGTGCTGCCTAACCACTAAAATGATTTGTTTGAGCAACTTTCTTTGCCTTCTGTTGAATCTGTGTGCTGGTGATTTAGCACAGAGGGACCTTTGGGAAACAGGTGGAGTTTTAGATCAGCACCTTGTTTGTGCCTGTCCAGAATTACCCTTTTGCACAGGTGGATAAGCAGGTATCATCCCAGGGCTTACCAGCTCTTAACCTCTCTTAGGGTGTAAGGGAGAGATAGTGCAGATTAGAGTCTCCCAGCCTCGTCTTTGGGTATTTTCTTTGTTCAGGTCACCTGTGGGTGCCTGTGCTTCCCCAGAGCTGCTCCCCACGTGTTCTGTGTAGTGCTGGTGCTCCTGAGGCTGTCACCTGTCTGTGTGGAGGTGTCTGACACCTCGGGCTCTGCAGATGTGGTTTTGTCCTCTTTGAAGGAAAAAGAGAATTTGTGAGCGTGCGTGAGGCTCTTGTGCCCAGGAGTTGGTGCAGATCCTCCTCAGCTGGATCACAGAGGTGCCCACAGCTGCGCTTTTTCTCTTTGCTGTTCCACAAAATCTTAACGTGGATCTCATAGAAGAGAGAATTATGGCTGAACCCAAACAATGTTATCTGACCTTTGTCGTAGCCTAATGGATTTTTTCATCGGTGGACAATTTCTCCTGGTAATTCACACTGCCTTGTTCTCCCAATGACTGCTTGTTACATTTTCAATGGGAATGATAAATGACTTCTTAGCACAGCCTTGTTACCTGCAAAATTGATTGGAAATTGTTTGCTGCTGGAGGTTGAGGTGCTGCCTCATTTAGAAGTTTGCTGCTGGACAGGGGAAGGATTGTCCTGGAGGATGGGCACAGGGAGCAATCTGGGAGCAGTTTGTCCCTTGGTGCTCTGGACAGATTTCTCCTGGGGAAGTGGCCCTTGAGAGAGTCCTGGTTAGAAAGCTGCCAGAGCCACGTTAATAACTCTTGATTCTGGCTCCTTTTGGTCTGAACCTCTGCCTGTTAAGGAGAGGTTGGTATTTTGACAACTCCTGACTTTTTTGGTGACGTGCAGTTTCAGCGAACAATGGGTGTTCAGTGACTGGAACACATCTTGGTTATCAGCCCTGGGGGATTTGAAATATGTCAGCCTTCCAGAACCCTTTTGTCCCCTTCCCAAGATGCCTTCAGCAGGGGATGTAGAGCCTTGTGAATGCACATCTTTGCATATCAGATGGAGGAAATAAATGCTATCTCAGTGTTCAGCTGTACATTCGAGGAGTTCTCTCTCTCTGCCCTGCAGTCCCGTTTGAATCCTGCTCGTGGCTGTGTCTCCTTCCAAGCCTTGGATAAGTGTCTCGTTGATGGTCAGGGGTTGTTGTTGCCTGGAGGCATGTCAAAAGGAGACTTGTTCAGAGATGCTGATTGATCAGGAATATTGACTTCACTCAATCATTTATTTTTTTGCCTTTCCCTAGGAACCTACTTACTGTACATACGGCCAAAAAAACAGAGGTCTATTTCTAACCCAGCGTAACTAGAGGCAGACAGAAGTTAGTGAAATGTTATTTTAGCCTCTAACAACCTCAAAGGTTATGTTTTTGTTCTGACAGCGAGGCTTGATTATAGTAATTCTTGCAACTCAAACCCTAAAGTAGGACATCTCTTCCAATTTCAGCAGGCAATGGCCTCTCACGGCTCTGAGCAGCAGTTATTTTATTAGAAAGGTTCTTTCTTATTTTCATGTGGCTACTTCTACACTTGGATTCTTTTTTTTTTTTTTTAAATTGGCAGTAGATGATTTTAAACCTGAGAACAGTCAGGTATGAATTATGTACAAGGCATAGTCCCAAGGAAATGGTTACAATTTGATTAATGCTGGGATGGGGGAATGCTGCTATATGGCTTTGACCTTCAAATTGCATCTTTTAAATGGGGAGCTGCAAGATGCATCTTTTTCATTCTGGTGTCTATTAAATTTGGTTAATTTACTTTAAAAATTAAAGAGTTGTCTGTCATATATCAAGATAATCAGTTTTTGTTTGCTGAACAATCTTGTTCATGCTTCTGTGAGAGGGAAATGTATAAAAATAATGCAGGTTGGAGGCGAGCTTGGGAGAATCCTGATGTTTGTGTGTGTGGTAGAAACAGTCATGGCAGCAAAGACTAATATGTGTTGTGTAGTTGTTGGTGCATGTGCATTATAGATCAAATCTGTCCCCAAAAATCAGTGGGATTGTGCTGGTGTCAGCACTGAGTGTCTCATTACTCCAGGACAATGGAAACCAGAGGATGAGCCAGTTATCATTCCAAGGGGCTGCAAACCCTGCCAGTTGCAAGGAGTTGGCAAAGGCAGCTTGGAAAAGAGTTCAGCCAGTGATGCTTTTTTCAAATAGCAATTGCTCCCTGAGATCATTTAACTCCTACAGAAAAAAAAACCAGAAAAAAACCCACAAACAAATACCAAAACGACAACAAAAAAAGGGGAAAGGATGCTTTTAAAGCATTTTGCACCTGATGTGAGCACGGTGAGCTGCAGCCCCGTGCCTGGGAAAGATCTGTGTGTTCTGTGTCAGGCAGGAGAGGCATTCCAAGTGTTCTTGCTGCATTGATGCTTCAGCATTTCTTCAATCCTCCATGTTAGAGATGTAGCCACTTAAGCAAAACTGCTGATAAGCATTATGCAAAAATTACTGAAGCAATTTTATCAAACTTCTGTGACTTGCTGCGAGCTCAAAGGTGACAAAGATTTAACTTTTACCCCCCCCCTTTTTTTCCTTGACCAACGTGCACGTGAAATATCTGTGGAGTCAGGTGAAAAATGCTTTGTCACAGGCAGTGAGGATTTGGCACCGTGTCCTGTTGGTTGTGTGTACAATGTCACATGCATAATGGCCTGGATAAATCAGAACAGTGAAATATTTTACTTCCCCTGTTACATCTACCTGCATGTGGAATTGCTCAGTGTGGAGGAGGATATGGGATCATTTAGCTGGGATTTTTCAGGTTTTTCTCGTGGCCTTGTAGCCAAATTTACACCAACAAATGGTGAAGGAGAGCAGGTACCTCGTTATCTTTATAAACTGCCATGGCTACGCTCTTACAGAAAAGTTCTGCTTTTAAATGGTCAGGATTTAGAAAATATTCTTCTGGGGAGAGAGCATAAAACCTCTGTGTGTGACACTGGTAAAGGCCAAGCAGCACAAAAAAACCAACCTGGATTGGTGCTGGATATTTCACTGTGGTATTTTGGACAGTTTGGGTGTCCAGAGTCTTGGATTCCAGCTCTGTTCAGTGAGTGTAAAAAACAGATACCACTCTAATAGGAACAAACTTCAACTTATTCAGATTTTTCTCTTGGTATTTTCAAATTGCGTTGTTTTGCTTTTTTTTTCCTGCAGAATCTGTTGCTTCTAACTCATTTCATAAGGGATGCAGGCCCCCAAAACAGTATTTCAGTAGCTCTGCTGGGTAATTCTCACTTTGAGCAGCTCAAAGTAGTTTAATTCAAAAATCTGGGTTTTTAAACAGAAAACTTCTACTCCAAGTGTTTCTGTCATATCATTACAATGTTGTGTACAGCAGCAATTTCACATCACTTTGCTTTATTTACTTCCCTTGGAATCTGAGGTTTCTATGGGAAATTTAATTGTATAACTCAGGTTTGTGTCAGTGCTTTTAGAAGTGGCACAGTCACAGTGGCAGAAAGGGAGCCTGTGAGGTAAGAAATGCTTCCAAAAGACAAGTCTCAATCCTGATATGAAAGAATGGATTTTTCTCCTGTGTAATTGAAGTAATTGGAGGGAATTGTAGTCCAAAGTGGAGGCTTTGTTTCTCTGCATAGTTTATTTTAGAGGTTCATTGAGCATTAGGGAGATATTTTTAATGGTGTGGTAAACACTCAGCCTGTGCAGGAATTGGTGCTTACCCATGTCCTGTGTGTTAAAGGAAGGTGGGAAATCCATTTTCTTAAGTCNTTAAATTTTATAGAAGGTGTTTTATATTCTGAGGGTGCTCCAAATTTTTTCTTTAAATCTCCAAGAGCACCACACAGACAGAAGAGCATATTCAGTAAAAATGAACTTTACTGGTTCAGGAAGAATGGAAAGAAGAACATAAAAGTTCTAAAGAAAAGTGGCCTCCAATAAAATTGCTAATATTAAGAAAGTGCTGACTGAAAAAGTTTATTTATGTGTGGTATGCAAATTGCTTTTTCCTGGCCATTGTTTCCATGAATTCTTCATTCCCTGATAATTTTTACCTTCATTTGAGGAAAACTCTGTCGGATGTATGATAAACTCTGTCTAATGTGTGATGTGCAGAGAGGGAGCAGTGGGATATGGGTAGAAATTGTTTAATGGATTGACATAAAAATAAGTGTACTGGGGAAGAGTGGAGTGCTTTGGACAGCTGAGAGGACTCATCAAAAATAAAGCACTTGTAACCTTCAGGTTGCCAGAGCACTTTTGTGGATAACACTTGTCCAGAGTGAAATTGTGGCTTAGCACCTTTTGAAAATGAGTCAGCAGCTTCTTTTGGTTTGTTAGCATTATCAGATTGAACATTTGAATTTATTGTTTAAGAAAGATTAGAGGACAAAAGTGCCTCTTCCTCTCCCCCTCTTTTAATGAATGGTTTGCTGTGTACAATTTTCTATTAAGTGGGAGGGGTTTTCTCATGTTGAGAAACAACAACTTGAATTAAGAAGAAAAATAGTTGGCAGATGTGAGCAGATGTCATGTTTGTTTCTCTCCACCACTAAAAATGGGGGGAGGGGAACGACTAAATAGACTTCAGAAAGTCAGAGAACACTTACTGCTGGTTTTTTTGCATGAATTTGAATAATGTTCTGCAGTGAGGCTTTCTTGAACTGGCAGCTTCTTCTACCTTCCATTTCTGTGGCAAGGTGCACCTCACTCAGAGCAGGTGGTCTGGTGAGCAAAAATTGNTGTATATTTATCTGTTGCAATGTAGATTTGTCTGTATATATAATATGTGTTACTTCTTAGAAATCCTTGATTAATAAATTTGGCTAAAGATCTGTGAATAACAAAAGGCTTAAAAAACTGACATGAATAAAATTATACAAATAAAATTATCTNAGTTTATTTATGTGTGGTATGCAAATTGCTTTTTCCTGGCCATTGTTTCCATGAATTCTTCATTCCCTGATAATTTTTACCTTCATTTGAGGAAAACTCTGTCGGATGTATGATAAACTCTGTCTAATGTGTGATGTGCAGAGAGGGAGCAGTGGGATATGGGTAGAAATTGTTTAATGGATTGACATAAAAATAAGTGTACTGGGGAAGAGTGGAGTGCTTTGGACAGCTGAGAGGACTCATCAAAAATAAAGCACTTGTAACCTTCAGGTTGCCAGAGCACTTTTGTGGATAACACTTGTCCAGAGTGAAATTGTGGCTTAGCACCTTTTGAAAATGAGTCAGCAGCTTCTTTTGGTTTGTTAGCATTATCAGATTGAACATTTGAATTTATTGTTTAAGAAAGATTAGAGGACAAAAGTGCCTCTTCCTCTCCCCCTCTTTTAATGAATGGTTTGCTGTGTACAATTTTCTATTAAGTGGGAGGGGTTTTCTCATGTTGAGAAACAACAACTTGAATTAAGAAGAAAAATAGTTGGCAGATGTGAGCAGATGTCATGTTTGTTTCTCTCCACCACTAAAAATGGGGGGAGGGGAACGACTAAATAGACTTCAGAAAGTCAGAGAACACTTACTGCTGGTTTTTTTGCATGAATTTGAATAATGTTCTGCAGTGAGGCTTTCTTGAACTGGCAGCTTCTTCTACCTTCCATTTCTGTGGCAAGGTGCACCTCACTCAGAGCAGGTGGTCTGGTGAGCAAAAATTGGGGTTTTAGTTGTGATTTCCATCTCAAGCCTTGCACTTTCTCCACATAACACACTCAGCTAAGAGCTCTCTGCTTCTGCAGTAATCTGAGGGAGGAGAGCTTTCAGGAATTACATCCTGTGGCAAGTTCTTGTGTGGAAACTTGTTCATAACTTGGTGTCAGCACAGCTGGTGCTGAATGCAGCTTCATCCATCCTAAATGAACACCTGACTGCAGAGAAGGGAAAATTCTCCTTTGTGTCCACAGTGTGGCCATCAAAACACAACATTTGTGTTCCTTCAGCGTCCCTGCATTTCACCATCTCCCACGGCATTGCTACACTAACACACCAAAACAAAATCAGGCACGAAAACTGGAATTAGCTCCTTCCAGCCCATCTTCTAGAAGGTCCTGGGTGCAGGGGATGTGCTTGGAACGATTCCTTGAAAGGACAAGAGCCGTGCACAAAGCCAGTGAGTAACCTTTGAAATGGTGAGGAGTTTATTGTGCAGCTAAAGTCCAATGGGAGCGAGCTCTGGAGTTAATGTTTGCTCTGCTGAGCTGCTTTTTGGAGCAGAGCTGCTGCCCCTGGGACAGGGCTGTGCCAGGGCATCCACCAGAGCTGCAGCTGGCCAGCAACCTCTGTGCTTGGCACGGGCACTTTACACCCTTTGACTTTGGACTTTTGTTGCTTTCTGTTACCAGAGCGGTGTGTGATGTTTCTTTAGCGAGTTACTGTGTTTTCTTGTAGCTTTACAGTTTTTAAAAACAAGTTTTTGTTCAGCTCCGGCTCTGGAGTAGGGTGGTGGGGTGGGAAACTCGTGGTGAGGTAGGTCCCTGCTTTGGGAAATGCTGCTCCTTGTTTTTCCTTCTTTCCCAGAAAGTTATTTCATGGAATGATTCATCTGTAATGATGCACACCTCCTCTTCCATAAATGATGGGGCAGGTCTTGTTTATTCTTATTCTGTCCCTCAGAGTTATGGGGAGTAACTTTCTTTCCCTCACAGCACAGTACTGGCCTTGTGTGGAAATGTACTTTTCCCTGTGTGGAATATAGGAAAATGCAAACATGGTCACCATGTTCTGCTTCCAATAGTATTGGAATTCCCTTCTCTGTCATCTCTGTTTTAAATATTGTTTATTGTAATAATCGGGAAGTTTTTGT